>JAODTR010026661.1:0-22904 GCA_025399935.1 Amblyopsis rosae
CCCCCCCCCCCCCCCCCCCCCCCCCCCCCCCAGAGGCATTTCCATCCACTCTTCACTTTATCACTGGCGTCACAAAGACAGCGTGGAAGGGGGGAGGACAGCAGGCTTGTTCTGCCTGCCTATTCAGCCGGCAGGAGCAGAGAGACTCTATAGCTGTGTTAAGTGGAAGGATCTGTTTCAATGAGGCATGGATACAATCTGCTGGCAGCAACAGCCATGCAAGAGTGATGCTCCGTCTGGGAAACACCTTGCCCTGGGAATGGGGAGGATCTGAGTATACAATAGACCAGTGGTTCTCATAGCGGAGGTCAGGACCCCCGACGAGGTCACAAGATGTTTGGGGCAAGATAATGTATTTATTTTCTAGTTGTCGTCTTTTCTAGTTCAGGTTTTCTAGTCTTTAGTAAATAGCATCTACCACCGTTTCTTTCAAATATATCGTTGCAAATACAGTGAAGCTGGTAATGTGCTGTATTGTGTTTTATTATGCACATTTAAAAAATAAAAAATATATAAATTTTTTTTTTTGGCCAGTAGGTGGGGTCATGAGCTTTTACATCACCATAAGAAATACAGACAGATGACAGATGAATGTTATGTCATACATTTTCTGTCCTACCTCTCCCTACTGGTTGAACATTCGTATGACCTGGTCGGCAAGTTTGAAGATGTTCCTCCAGTCAAAAATGCCAGACTTCCTGCTCTCCTCCGGGCACCTGCCAAGGAAGTTGAGGATGTGTTGGGTAGAGAACCCAGAGCCTTCCAGTCTTTTGTTCAGGAAGTCCATCACTGTGGGGTTTCTCAGGGTGTCCTACAAGAGCAGACATTCCGAGAAATTATACACAAGCTTGTATAGCATTAGTATTATCTTCACTTTGACGGTGGACTCCTTGATTCAGTGGTTTATGTTTGAAACCCAGGCTGTGGGGGAAGGGGTTGGGAACAACGTGAGCCTATTAGTTCTGTAGCAGAGGAGTCGAGGGGAATGCCTGCCACTCATCTGGGTGGGGGTGCACATTTTGAATATCAAACCAAAACAACTATGTTTTCTGTTGTTGCTGGTTTCAAAAAAACAAAAAAAAAACAAACAAATGGAGCAGTGTTCCATTAAGACATCACTCTGCCATTGTCATTGCAATATGGTCTACAGCTGACACAGAGCCATGTAGAGGACAGAGTCGCGCCAACAGAAGTTCAAACTTCTCAATGGTCACGTGATTCATGTAGCCTTAAAACAGTTTTAGAGAGCCGGGTGGGCAATGTGAGCAAAACTGCAATTTACATGTCTTATATATCTTATGGGGCGCTTCTAGTATTTGCGGCTGACTTTCGGGAACTGTTTTGAGGTTACACGATCCATCATTGGCTGCTGTGAGAAAAGAAAAAAAAGTAAATTGGAGTGAACGGAGTTGACGTGACTCTCTTCTACATGGCTCTGGGCTGACAGTATCGGCCATGGTTGTGGCCAGTGGTGTGATCCATGCCCTGATCATGTTCATCTGAACACTGTGGTCAAAAAAAGCCAATAGCTGAGGTCCTATCTCCTCCCAAGCTTTAGCCATATTCTTCAGCCTCTCAAGCTCCTCAAAGGTTGTGTTGGCCTGCACACAAACACACACACACACACACACACACACACACACACGTACAGTATTCCACTGAGGTGAGAATGTTACTAATACAGATGAATGTGTCCAAATCAAAGATCATCTACAGAACAAATACATTCATTAGTGCTGGTAACAGACTGGGACACGCTGGCCAACCGAAGAACGCTGTGTATGTACAGCACCCACACATTCAAATTAGCAGTACATTATTCCCGTCATTTCTCCTCCCAGAACAAGGTCACACACACCTACACCCCCCTTCCCACACTCTCACACACTCCCTTCCCATTAGTGTAGCAGTCGGCTCATTCCTGAGTGCACTTGGACATATACACAGAGAGAGAGAGAGAGAGAGAGAGAGAGAGAGAGACATTAAAAAGGAGAACAAGAACTAGAAAATAAATCATGAGAATGGGGATTATAAAATAATATACGATAAAGCATATCTACATGTATGTGACAGACATATTTAGAGAGAAAAATATTAGGAATGGAAAAGGAGTTTAGCCGGCACAGTCAGTCATCCACTAAGACAAACAGACTGACAGGGTGAAGCCCAGTGGGGTAGGGTCGCCTGGAGGCGGCACTCCTTACACTCTTTAATATCTTGCGGACGGCGGGGGAGTCAGGCGTGTACAGGATCTTTCCCATCAGCATGGGCTTGACTGAATTCCACACGATCCTGGTGACGGGGTTGGCCTCCAGAGTCTGCATGAGACTGTTACAGAACGGAGCTGCAGGGAGCAGAGGGACATGGAGAGTGAGTATAAGAACAGAGAGAATAAACACAGAACAGCACAGAACAGTACAGTAGGAATTAATCATTGTTTTACAGTAAAAATAATAGAACAAAAATATAATAGGCTGCAGAAAATAAATGTAAATTTATAATAATAAAAATATATATAAAAAAACAAGAATGTGTATAAGGAAATGTAAGAAATTAATATGAATAAATAAAAATGTTAGCCACTGTGAAGTAGGTGTGGTCAATCACATTACAATCACAAAGTAAAATATGAATCACATAATGTAACATCACAATTTGATTGTATTATTAGGAAGGAAAGGAAACAATACCACAGACAATACCATTTCATACTATTTGTAATTTGTCTTTGTAATTCAACGCTATACAGTAGTAACACATATACACTTACACTTGTTTACTAGGGTTAGTCATTGGTACATATCAAAGGTATCAAACCTAGTAGAAAAGTATACGTCCATCCCCACTCCCACAGTAACATCCCCACACCCTCCACACGTACTGGCTGACTCGTCGTAGACGTAGTTGCGGCTCTTGGTGCCGTTAACGCCCAGGAACACCTTGTAGTTGTTGTCTTCATACCAGTTGAAGGACAGCACCCTGGACCCACCCCCCTCTGGGTAACCACAGAACAGGCCGGACATGGTGGACAGCAGCTGGGTGAAGGAAGAGGGACCCCCGGCTTGGAAAAGTGGTTGGAGGGCCATCACAAGGTCCTTAGCACTATCCCTCTCCATTAGCTGGTCCAGCAAGACACACACAGAACGCACAAAACACATAAGAGATATAGTCACATTAAACTGACACATACCTCAGAAGAAAAACCAAATAATATTCAGCATGTTAGTACACAAATAACGATAGAGTGTTCTTACATAATTAGGTTAGTACCATTAATGTCACCTTGGTCATATAGGCAAACACAGTGACTGATACAAAAAAACATTTAATAAATTAGCTCTGGATTAATTTCACTTAATGAGATAACATTAGCATACTATTTCAGCCATTTGTAAACTATTGTCTTATATTTAAATTGTTTACACTAAACAATGCATTTGATGGATGGGTGCAAACAAATTGTACTTTTTAGTGTGAATTATGTACAGGTAGAGGTGCTTAACCCACCAAACTATAAACAATAAAAACCAAAATATAAACAGAGATGGCGAATAACTGTAGAGCAAACAGGGACAGGTTCAAACGGGTCTAATATCCTCCTATTGATAGGACAAAATCAAGATAGATAACACTGTTTGTTTTTTTATTTTTTTTCTCTTTAACCCATTAAAATCATTGAAACTCTATGGATCATGTATTACTGCTACTTGATAGCATTAAATTGAATATAAAAGTCTAAATAAACAACTGTAAATCAATTACATACATAATCATACAGTATTTTACCAAGATGTTTAATGAAACATAGTCGTGAGGAAGTGAATTATTTTAAAGAAAGTTTGGCATACAGTGTAGAGAAGGCTGATGTTTTATATCACGTTCTATATCTTTCATTGTCCTCTGTAATACATATTAAGAGCATTGACCCCCCAGGGAAGACTATTTGCTTTGTCTGACTTAAAGTGGATTATCCTTCCTTTATCCATAGCTGTTTAACCACACATTGTATTCTCATTGCCATGTCAGAACGAGGCCCTAACAAAGCTAGGAGAGCGTAACAGGTTCAGACGCCTGCTGGTCTCTAATCATGACTCATTACTGAGCTATGTGCCGAAAACAAATAGGCCGTGTGTGTGTCTGCATGCACGTTCAAATACACAAACACTCACGGACATCCGCACCCAAACTTCTTTCTCTGCACTCCCTTTCCCTATCTGCCTGATATTCTGCCACTTGTTACACACACACACACACACACACAACAATGAGGAATGAAAGGTGGGCAATGAAAGTAGTTGGCTAGTCTTTCTGTCACCAAACTGACAGGGAGTCCCCGCCTACAGGATATGTCACCTTCAAGGAATCTCTCCCTCGATATCCCGATGTGATACACTACCCCATGGGACTTACATTAAACGTGCTGAAACACACTCTTAACACGCTCTTATGTATGTGCCTTTGGTCTTTGTCACTATAAGTGTGTGCTTATATGTTAAACTGTGTATTCTCCCATATTGTAGTCATTATGTATACATTATATACACATTTAAATAAAAAAATATATCTAAACACACACACACACACACACACACACACACACACACACACACACACACACACACACACACACACAAACTCCTAGACATTTGCTGAAAGAATCAGTGGTGGGCATGAGCAAAGGCCCAGCTTCCTGAGTGCTAGAAGCTGAAGGAAGCCCTGACCCTCAGAGAGAGTATAGGGGACTCTATTGGACTATGGTAGTAGCACTTACCACCTGGGTCTTCTCTGTCACTCTGGTCAGAACACGACCCCAGAAGTACAGGTCAATGCCCTCCGCTCTGCTGTCCACCACCCGGGGAATCTGCAAAAACTGTTGAAAGGCACGTTTGACCTCAGCAGGCATCTAAGAAGTGATGTATGTATATGTAAATGTATTGCTCATAGAAACAGAAATATTTCAGTAGTTTAATAGCAGCCAGAGTAATAACAACATACATGTTTAAAGCTAGTGTAATGTATTAGCCAGCCTCACACAGCACTGGCTTACTGTGTCAAGACTCATGAAAGGAGAGGTGTTTTGCACCACAACCATCTACATAACTCAATGACCAAGTCGGCCATTAGAATTATACTGAGGAATTCATTGGGTAGTAAACGACATGTGTTTTGTGAGTGACAACGCTAACAGCCAATGAAAATCTACAACCTCACTTCCTGATAGTGCTGACAGGCTAGCAGCTATGTGTTCAGCACGAATGGCTTATGTAACGTATAGTGCTAATGAATGGAGGAGGCTGGGACTATTTATTGGCTATACGGGATAGAGTAGAGAAGAGAGGGGTTACCATTACATGTCAACACTACTGCAGGCGCACATGTAGTTAGTGCATGAAACAAATTAGGTAATGCTTACACGCTACTGCCTCTTTGAGGAAGTGTTCATGTAGAACATGTAAACTACTAGAAAAGGGAACTTCCTGGACAAAAGCCAACAGCCACAGCCGCCAAACATATCACACCAAATTCATTCACACGGCCTAATAGCATAATCCCACGTAATAACGAGGTAAAACTGCGTTGTGTGACAATTACCCCATGTGGACCATTACTGAACCCTAAAGTGTTGATACAGAATCTTGCTAACATAACCCAATACATTTCCTTCAGCTGCGCTTATCTTTCCTACTAGCGGCAGAGGCTATTAAAGTTAGGTGTTAGAAGGCTACTCGGGCCACTGCACTATGGGCTACGGAATAACGACACAGTGCCAAGAAAAATACCAGCATGAGACATCCTTCCTCTCACATTCCTGGCACTACGCAATTCTATGAAAGGAGGAAGGAGGCAGGGGAAAAGGGTGAAAGGGCAGGAGCAGAGAAAGCTCTGGGAGGAGAAGAGGCTAGCATAGAAGACATATTGCTGCTATTACGCATGCAGAGGCTTTAAAATGAGTGGGCGTATATGTATGAGGCTAATGAGTTAGTGAGGTCACCACAAGGTTGCAGGTGTATTAGTAAACTAGACACAGCTCCACTGACTAACTTCACTTGTGGGTGGTTACAACCAGTATACATTTCACACTTAATATGGCTGTGAAGCTAAGCATCGGTTAACAGCTTACTTTGTTTACTTTATTTGCTTTATATAAGACTTATATAAGTCGAGTTGACGAGTTATAGTATTAGTTTCTGTTACTTTTAGACATTCAAGAACAGGACCGCTTCTTACTGTGTAGGCCTACTGTATGTGTTACTATATAATTCATGGATGTTTCTATAATAACAATCTATACTGCACAGGTGTTGTGCCTGGCAGCTTACTAGCGTACTGTGTGTTTGTGGTGCGTTTATATGGCGTCACATCTAAAGTATGCTTTGCAGGCTGAGACAGCCCTGCTTAAGCCCATTAGAGAAATAGGTCAAGAGGGATAACGCAGTGTCAAGTCCACTGAGCCACTGAGTCACCTGACACGCTCTGAACGCTAAACTCTGACAGTGGGAAGCAGGGCTGAGTCTAGATATTTGTTTATTGGTTTCAATTCGCTCCATTCCATTGGGTAAAGCCAAAATCAATATTACTTAGCTGGTTTCGATATACAGTGGTCTATCATAAACGGTATGGCAGAAGCACATTGAAAAGAAAGTGCTCCTATACAATTCACTGTTTGTTTGTTTCAATATACAGTAAATATTTCAACTGAGACACAAACGATTGGTTTATATCTATTAAAAATATATACTCCCTACTGTTTATATTTACAGTATACCAAAACGTAATTGATTTACATTTAATTCCAAACACAAACCTGCAGTTCTTAGAAGTCTTGAATCTCTATCAACACAAAATCCATAAGAAACTGTCAGGCAGCCAGAACCAAATGAATCAGCAGGTAAGTCCATCTGGCAGAGCTTTACTAACTGCAGATAAACTTGCCAACCTTACCTTCCATGTGTTGGCACCACCCCGAGTGTTTATAAAGAAGTAGCCTAGTGAGTAACCTACTACAAGCCACTGTGGATTACACTTTGTACTCAATCAAAACACATTAATCACTCCACCACTGACCAGCTTGAACATCTTGAAGAAGTTCAGGTTGGCGTAGAGGTTATCCTCGATGCTCTGCAGTTTGTGCTGGGAGAGGGCACACATGGCATTCCTCACCCCGTGAAGGCCTCTGCGGCTGGGGAAGATGAGGAAGCGCTCCAGCAGGGCCTGTCTGCAGGCGATGTCTTTCAGCTGCAGGTCTGGGATGCCGTAGGCAAACTGGATGTGAGGAGAGGCTAGGCCAAGTGAGAAACACTGTGTTAAAAGCTGAGGTTAGGGGACAGGTAGAGCACCAATGTATAGACCTTTGACACATAACCCCGCAAGCTAGGAATCCTTTAGCTTGCTGCACAATGTAGTCTGGCCAAGATAGGTGATTATTTAACACAGAAACCTAATTTCATAATGTAAATGAAAAATACATATAAACAAAAGTACACAATAACATAATAATAATAATAATATCAACAAGAAACCCAATATAATACAAATGACAAAATCTAGAGACAATATTTCGCAACCCATATTAAAAAACGAATTAAAAAAACAAATAACAATATATTATTTTGTTTTAGGATGGTACACATATTTTGTAAACAGCAACAGAATACAGGCAAGGTTGCAGCATCCCACTTCATTTCCACATGCCTATAGCGTAGCATAATAATACCTGCTCCAGTTTTATCTCTGCGTTGATTAGCTGATAGACCACGGAGTCCGACAGGGCAGCATCTCGCAACAGGAAGGCTGTGAAGTTCTCATCATCCTTAAGAACGTCATCTATCTTCAAGCCACGGCCTGGGCAGGAAGACAGGAGCCAGAGATAGTGGACCGTTACAGTGCAGAGACAGTCAGACAGAACAGACAGTCAGTATTACTATTGAGAAGTAAGATAGCAGGGAGACATAAAACGTACAAAACAGAAAGGCACGAGAAGAAATAAAAGAGAAAATAATCACTGTGGGCTTTTGATTTCAAAATGACAACATCGTGAACAGACAGAATATGTTTTTAGTTTACTCTATTCGACTACAAAATCCTGTAATGCCAAAAAAAAAGGTTAAAGTAAGATGATTTCAGTATGTAACAGTCTTTATGTTGACCTCCCCTCTTCAGCTTACTATAAACTTTCAGAAATACATATCCCAAAAGGGTCTTCACTGAGAAATTACAAAAAATGTATTCCAGAAGTGTGCTCCGACAAGCAATTGTACAGGTACACGTGTACTTAAGGTGAAAATCATGTCAATTAGCCTTAATTAAAGGCATTGACTATGAAATGATCAAATGCCACAATGTTCTTCTCACACTAACCAATCCAAGTAAAGTACTATTTTTGCAGTGGGATTTGGATATGTTTTACAGTGTATGATTCATCCATTAACCATGTTCAGGATTGCATCAAGTGAACTTGCTGTTCACATACACAATAATGCAATTAACATCAGGCAGACACAAGGCAGAAAGTCAGTCTGTTTTCCATAGATCAATAGAGATAATTCTAGATATAACCATTTAGTGTGGATTCTGAGCAAAACCCTCTGACAGTCATCCATTTAGCTCTTCTATTTCTGATTGCGTAACGTAATAACGATAGTGTTTGAGAAGCACCTGACTTGCTTTGCAATCCATGACTATTCCCATCATACAGACAATACCAAAAACCACACCAAGCAGCCATTAGTGGAGAGTGTATCGTTACCTGAGACCAGGAAGGGGTTGTTGCGTAATAGGTCCATGAAGTTAGAGAAGGTGGTCACCTCTCCCCAGAGTCGTCCTGGCTGCTGGACCTCCAGGTCGTCGAGGAGCACCTCTTGGGCATCAGTGTAGAACCGGGCCAGTCTGGACCACAAAACAAAGCAGAACAAGTTTGTGTAACAGTGTATTTCTGCTGTAATAGTGCCACTGTACTTACAGTATCAAATGCTCAGTAGCAACCCATAGGAGAGCATAAAAAGAAAGCATTCATCCACAGGCGCATTTGTAAAATGAGAATAAAAGTATTAAATGCACAGTATAACACAATTATCAATATAGAGAGTTTAAAGGAATATGACTTACATAGGGTTGTTATAGTTGGAGACAACTCCGGGAGACTCCCCTCTGGTTGGATACCTGAAACAGGGGTTGTTGACGTTGCAAAAGATCCCCTGTATCCAGGGCAGGACTCCTGTAGAGGGCATTGCCTTGTTGGGAAAGTGGCCTATAAGGAGGACAATGTTCTTCATTGAGATGGCCAGTCCAGTCTTTTGAGCATTTCATTTATTTTACTTTGACCGTAGGCAACATCCATAGAATGTATATATAAAGGCTACATCGAAGAGATATTTACAGGTGTGAAACCAGAGAATTACATTCAATTTGTCTAACAGGCTAGTTTAGTTTACTGTATCTTACATTCATGTTGTTTGTAAAGTGGGTTGGCCTTCCTCAACCAGACCAGGCCTATAAACAACACAACTGGCCAGAGAATCTCCAACAGGAAACGGATCTGGACAGAGACAGGAAGTCACATGTCTTTTTTTTTTCTAACAATAGCTGTGTCCGAAATTGATCCCTCACTCATCAACTACTGTACATGCTAATCACTCCTGTAGGCTACATGCTAATAATGTAGGGCAGAGGTCTTCAGCAAGAGGTCCTCAGAAGTACTGCAGTGGGTCCTATAAATCCCAAACATATTTTCAGAAAATATACATTAACATAAATACAACCTGTGCTGTAAATATATCAATCTGTGGCCTGCTTTTATACATGGTACTATAGACTGCCCTATACATTACTGTTGGCCTGGCAACTAAATATTTTATACTATATGTAATCAGCTTGGCCTGAAAAACGTTTAAGACATCTGATGTAGGGCGATGTATCATAGTATAACCTATTTAAATAGTATCTGTAATCTATGGTCTCTCTTTGAAACACAGTTGACATGTTCCTATATTTATATTGAACTGTGTTTGCTAGAACTTCAATATATGATATATTTCATATCTATATGTAAATGCTTTTAGGTACTTCTGTTTTGCACAAAATTATTTAGTTGAGAAGTATGCATATGTATATCAGAGGCTCTATGGTAGCCTGCTGCAAATAAGGAACCATTTCAATGACAGCTAATGGCGTCATTCGAATGAACTTTCAGCATTGGTAGTTGAACATGTTTAAAATTAGCCTCTTGAACTGAAACCACACCTTGTACTAGGTGGTAAAACCAAGAAAAAGTACCCAATTTCTCTTTCTGCTCCAGCAATGCTAAAGTAGAAACTTCAGATTCAGAAATGTTCTCCTATAGCAACAATCCACTGGTTTAGGGCTTGGGTGGATAATTCACATTTTACTAAACGGCTCAATCACTGCATATATCTGGGACCTTGATATACCAGATGTGTTCTGTTAAAAACATGGGCATGGGTTTAAACAGCCTAGGCTAGGTTATGTCTATCAATATATGAAGGTAGGTAGCCTACCGAGTCTAAGGGCACCAGGTTAACTGCCATTTGAAAACTGTGGTGTGAGGTGTTGTGAATGTATTAGCAAATGCCCTGCACCTTCTGTCTCTTGCGGAGTGTCCAGTTCTTCCATAGTAGCAGGCGGATTTGGCGGCCTGTATTCATCGCTCCACCAATCAGCTCCTAGTGGGGCTCAGCCAAATGTGATAAACCTGGAAATTCACACTCTTGCACACCTGTCCTGTAAGGACAATTCATCACCTTTTGAGCCCTGGCAAGGTTCATTACATAAGTTTATGGAAATATATCTTGGGTGCTGTTTCATGGAATAACTCAATTTGGGCTTGAAACTGGAGACTGTAGCTGTGGGCCAAACATAACTGGCTTTATCAGTGTTGAAAATAATAGAAACATTCAAACTACAGTATATAACTATATGTAACTCAAATTAGTCACGTGGATCTCTGTGTGCATTTGTGTGGTTGTGTGTGTGTTGATGTGTGCAACAAAATATCAAGCGTTGTTCCTGACAAAAACATTTCAGACAAGAGCTAAATAAGATTTACAAGATTAAGTCAAATGTAAAACAAAATGGATCTAGTTTGTGTGCCAGACTGCTCCACTCCACTGTCTATCACACAAGTATTGTTCACCAATTCATTCTGTGGGCATTGTCTGTCTCCTTGTCAATCACATGTGCAATATATGTACAAAGGGCCTCAGAGAATGTCATACATGCATCACAATTTGTCACTTAACGATTACCAGTGACTGTGGAGTCTGAGCCAGACAGTGGTAGTCCAGAAATAAACACCAGTCTACGACAGGGAAAAGACCAGAGTAGGAAATACCAGTACTGTACACATGTGTACACACACACGCGCACGTGCACCATGTCTTTATGTGTGACTCACCTGCAGTCACTTTGTTACTCAAATAGTAATTATGCATGCAAGGTTTTCTTTGCACAAGACTGCCACCACGCTTAAATGTGGTCTGAAAACCTTATACAGCTATCAACATTCCTTGACAGGTACCATTAATGACTACAAAAAAGACCATCCAATCCATACATTATAAATATTAACACCGTATGTATCCAGCCAAAGTGTGAGAAAAACTATCGCAGATGTCGGCCACACTAGTAATGTCAGCACCAACATCACATGCAATGAAATATCAACAACACAGAACAAACACCATATAGTATCAAAGGGATCCTTACCTCTAGTGGGAATACCAAAGTCGTACAACATCTACAGAAAGATGCTAGACAAAGAAGAAGTAATGGGAGAAATATAGACAGACAGCAGAGCACCCAGCTGCCCAGTGCAAACTGCCTGCAGGTCAGTCAGCAGTATGTCTAATCTTATTCCTATAATCTCCCAGCTCAACATACAGACAGAAGAAAAGACACGTCCTCCATTTTGAGAGGAGTGGGGTGCGTTTGGACCAGGGGTGGAAAATGTAGGCCTAGTCTTTCTTACGAAGCTACCTTGAATCTGGGGAGTCACTGGTCTAAGACACAAATAGCCCGCTTTCACTAATATTACAGGTTTTCCTAGGTTAGATTTTACCTAAATGCCTGCCGATAGGAATGTACTTGATGCACGGTCTGTGAGTTACAGGATGATATCCTGTAGATACTGGTAGGAGGTTTGTTATTGCTTTTGTTCTGAGCCGGTGTGAAGGGGCTCACCCATGTGAGCTCCTCAGCTCAGACCAGGTGACAGCATGATTAGGTTGGGATTCCGAGTGCTCGACAGGGGCTCTATAAAAGTTATTAAACCTCTTGTCGTTTTGTCTGTAATGTGGACTTAACTTTGAGATGTATTGCTGTTTTATGCGTTATTACAAATTGCAGGCTTAAAAGAAACATCAGGTAAATTGAGGACACAAATTCCTTGAACAACAGGATTAAATATACTGTAGGCTTCTACTGTTACGGTGGCTAATGCTAAGCCCTAGGGTGCAAGTCAGCAACGACTAAGGTTTCTTGTGGAGGACTTGATGAAAACAAATCTTCAAATGCTCAGACAAATTATCCTGAAATAACATTTTAATTGGCAGACTGTTGCATGTCTTTTATCCCCCCAGTCATTTAAGATTACTGTGGCAAAACACAGTACAACAGAATATAAAACGTAAACAGATACATAAGGTTTACATTGAAACAGATGTACCAATCGCAGGTCACACTGGACATATCTAGGGATACATTTTAGAACGTATTTTTGGCAACCCAATACTCATTGTGGAATAGTACAACACATGGCCATGTGGAAAGACATTAGTAAAGCTAACAATACAATTGGAACCTGCATTTCATAAGTGCATTTTTGTGATTACAATAAAATAACATCTCATGTACAGTATCACATTTACTGTACATTAACTTATGAACTTGAAAACAGAACGTAATATGCCTAGTATGTTCTTCACATACATGACAGGACAATTGGTATAATTCATGTAGGAGAAAGATAGATGGATGTTATATATAGCATGATGTTCCTAAACACATGACAACATGTAGTAAAGAATATATTAGTACAAGTAACACTTTTCTGGTTCATTTTTGCACATCTACAACAACTCGTCCTCGCATCGTCCCTGATATAAACCGTGTGTGGTGCTTCTCTCAATATACACTATGGCGCAGGTACATTTCATATGTACACGATATAAACAAAAGGTTTGGCTTGCTCAGACAAAGTGGGCCTCTCGCTGCTCTAACACCTGCTGCCTGCGGGGGCGCTGTCTCTGGTAGACGGGCTTGGCCTCGCCGCAGCCTCTCAGGTCGTCTGGACTGCTGGGGGTGGGCGACAGCGGCGGGGACAGGGTGGCCGGAGCCGACGACGCCTCAGAGTCCGCCGTGCTGTCCACCGAGTCCTGCTTGTGGATGCTGGGCTGTTGGGGCCTGGAGGGTTCTGGGGGTGTGGCCACCACCTGGGTGGCGGTGGCAGGGGAGAGGGGAGGGGAGTTCGTAGTGGCGGTGGGGGTGTTCGTCAGCGTCCTGCCTTTGCTCCCCGCGGAGACGGGGGGCTTGTAGAAGGTTCCGGGAGGAGGCTGCAAAGTCCGCGGCGCCCTCAGCGTCATAGGGAGGCCGCCGGCCGCCGCAGGGCGCTTCTCTGTGTCGCCGTCGCTCTTGGGAGGCCACACGGGCCTGAGCGGCATTGCGGAAAAATTAGCGTGCGATACCGCGCCGGCACCACCGGCCGAAGGCGTCGCCGGTGACGATGGCGCAGAGGCCTTGGGAGGTTGGACTCCGGCGCTGGCCGGCGGCAGATTGGCCACGATCATGGCTGTCCTGGGAGTGACGTCGTAGTGCTTGTACTTCCTGTCCCAGGTGCGCCGCTGCATGTGCTGCGTGTCGATGAACGGCGTGATGTAGTACGTGCTGACCCTGGACGCCGCCGCCGCCGCGCGCGGCTTCTCCGATTCGTCCGCCTCCTCTATGGTGTCGCTGCTAGCGTTGGTGCTGGCGTTGCGGTGGTTCCTCTCGTTGACCTGCACCGGGGCGGGAAGGCGCTCCAGGGGCATGCTGATTGGCCGAGACGCCAGCCTGCTGCGCTGGTTGCGCAACTTCACCTTGGGCGCGGAGGCGTGGATGGCGCCGGGGCGGATGAACGCTGGGGTGGACCTCTGCACGTCGCCGGCAACGGTTGTCTGGACGCCGTTCAGTCTGTCCGGGGCGGCCCCCGAGTGGAGCTCCTTGTCCAACATGTGAGAGGAGGAGAGCACTGAGGAATGCCTCTTGTTGATCTTGGCGCTCTGGAGGACAACAATAGCTTACAATTAGTCATGCATTAGTGTCATTTGATTAGATACTGTAAGGGATCTTTAGCAGTGGTTTAACATGGTAGTTTGTAACCGTCACAGCAGAAAACGTTATCTTAAAAAAGTTAAAGTCAGTCATCCTTGAGAACGCTTGCGAACTTTGAGTTCAAATCTAAACAAAAACACCTCTCCCTTCAACGTCGTAGGGTGCTCCTTAAGAAGCTCCGCCCCGCATATTGAAACGCATTGCAAAGCCAAGGGCCACTTTGTTTATGTTCCCATTTACATTTCCACATGAACTTTTCTATACTGTATACTCAACCTCTGTGCCATTATCATCATGTAGAAACCAGACTTACTGGCACAGTTGGTACTGCAACCACATCCGACCACCGCGCCCCACCCCCATGAAACCACCCACACATGCAAATACACAAACCTAAAAGAACACACGCACACACACCTCCTTGATGTCCAGCAGGGACGTGGAGTGACGGCTGAGCCTCTGCTCCTTCTCCAGGCGCGCGAGCCGTGGCGAGCCGCGGCCGCCCGTCGAGCACTGCTCCCGGGGGAAGAGCAGGTGGAAGTGTCGCACCAGCAGCTCCACCATCAGCGCCTGGTAGGGGTAGTCCACCAGGGACGACAGGGACACCTCGGCATCCGTCGCCTGCCGCGGCTTCACCAGCGTGGGCCCGAAGATGATGCCCAGGTTGCTGGCCGTCATCTTGTTCTCCTCCGCCTGCTCCATCACTCTGGTGCGGCACAGAGGGCATTGTGGGTAAGGGTCCATACACAACACAGGAACAACGCATGAAATGGGTTATTGCTACTTGTGCATGTTAAGGAATTGTACATCTATCTATTTCTATATTGAGCAACGCGTTCCGTCCCACTTCCTCTGTGCTATGAGGAAGTGCGTGGGCCTGCCTCTGTGGCTTCCTCATGAAGGAGTCTCTTATCAGCGCAGTGAGGTGTGCGTTCGTGGTGTGCGCTCGCAGGGTCAGGCGCACGCCACTGCCGTGCCGGGACGCGGTGTGGGCCGTACCTGTGCAGGTGCGCCACGAGGAAGCGCAGGGTCCTGTAATGCGCTGTGGGCAGCTTGCACAGCAGGTCCTGCGTCTTCAGGAGGACTCTGGTGAGCTGGACGCCGGGGCCGGCCTTCTCCGCGGCCTGACCGCTCCTGGACGCGTCCGCCTCCTCCACCAGCGCCCGCTGGCCTTCCTTGGCCAGGCCGATGACGTCATTGTAGTGTCGATATAGGATCAGTGGTTCTGGGAGCTGCGTACGGGAAGGAGTCGTTGTGTTTAGCGTGTGAAAGGTGCAAGGCTCGACCTATGTGCTCGACTGGGTTATCGAGCCTCCAGAGCCACACTTTTCAAATATGTTGGGAGGAAGGCGTTTGTTTGGGAATAGAGAAAATACAAAATGTGATCTTTTATAAAAACATGGAACGGTTTGTCAAGACAAATATTGGTGAAACTAAGAAAACTATTTTTGTATGGCTAGAACTCTAGAAAACTAAAAGCATTATGCTAGCTGGGCTTCATGTAGCCTAGCTGGCTGTGCCGGTGGACAATGCACTCAGTGCAGCAACGAGGCAGTTGATCTGGAAGAAAATAGAAGCAGTCTGCTCCCGAGTTCTGTTGAGAGCATGCACCCATAACATAGATGTATAACCATGCATGTATAAACATTATTTCCTCCTGTCCTCCTTTTCCTCGCTGCTAATCTTCATAAAACAAAGCTTAAATAAAGTGCTGACTGCGTATCATTTATTGACTCCCACCCACCTTCGCAGAATTTTGTGCCGAGGAGGTATGTGCAAAAGTGGGTGGGTTCAACCCTACCGCTTGCCTCCGTGGTGGGCGCAGCTATATGTGACTGCCCCTTAAGCCTATGAGTGCTGCAGGGGGAGGAATTATACATGCAAGC
Organism: Amblyopsis rosae; assembly: GCA_025399935.1. Lineage (NCBI taxonomy): Eukaryota > Metazoa > Chordata > Actinopteri > Percopsiformes > Amblyopsidae > Amblyopsis > Amblyopsis rosae. Next base: position 16,209 of record JAODTR010026661.1, read on the forward strand.
CAGGTGTAGGTGTGGGAGGGGCATGCATTCTGAGCTGTTTGTTTTTTACTATTATTTTAATGAGTCATTTTGGACAAAAATTGAGTGCGTTTAATGTCAGCAAATAATTCAACATGTTATGGGAACAACGCTACAGCTACCAAGTACTGTCTTAACACCTTATATAAAAAATGTATTACAACAAATAAAAAAAGAGGAAAAATAAATAAAGTTGCATACTGTTTGCACACAAAAGTTGCCATAGCAACCTTCAGCTAGATCTGCTTTATATAAATAACTAACCCGCTGAATGAGTCTACTAAGAAGTACTATGATGTTTGACTTTGTTAAAACTTGTGCAACATTGTGTAATAAAACAATCAATCAATCATCACTTACTTGTCTCAGGTAGAGTTTGAGGACATTGCTGATGTCATGAGGTGAAAGGTCAGACAGTTCAACCAGATCTTTGCCATTCTCAAAAGCCTGGCAGAGTTTCTCCACACGTGACTTGGCCCCGTTGACACGGTAAATACCCTGTGCAGAAATGATCCACAAATATATTTAGAGACCAGAACTGCCAACAATGCTGTCTAACTAAGGTTTCTTGACCTTCCTTTGCTTCCTGCCATACAGTAGACGTTTTACCTTGATGTTGAGGGCTCTGCTCTCGATCTCGGAGGTACACTTCTTGATAATGAAGGGGATTCCATCAGGGCTGTTCTTTGCTGCCTGGGCAAAGTCGATGCCGAACAGGTGTAGCCTTCCTTGCAGCTTCTTATGGCCACACTGGATGGCAAGAGTCTCCAGACATTTCTTATGGCAGGCCAGCGAACACTGGCCAGGCAGGGTGGAGAAACACAATCCGTCAAACACACATCCATATACAGAGACTGGCAGATGTACCGACCGACAGACAGACAGACAGACAGACCGCTAGCCAAACCTGTCACCACCCACCCATCTACTCTACAAAACATTGCCAGGAAACACAAGCACATGGTGCATTGTCATCCACTAGAGGCTGGGTTGGTGGTTCACTGCAGACGTTTAAGTTACGTCCCCTAAACAGGCTTCTAGCACAATATATAGTGCCCCCCCCATGTGTATACCTCCTCGCACTCCGCTCCATGGAACACCACCAGGCTATCACACTCCCTGCACTTGGACGGGGCTCGCAGCTTCCTCAGCTTGTGTGTGTGGGCAGCCTTGGACATCTGTGCGTTCCTGAAGGGGCCCGGGGAGCTGGCTGTCTCCGTCACCATCTCTCCTAGGCCTGGGCAACGGCCACAAGAAGACACTTATTGGCCACAGCCGAGGCGGAGTGGAGAAACTACGATTACCTTTCCCCGTTAACGCCTGTGTTTTGTCCAGACGCAGGTGTCTCGGATTTGTATTCAAACCCAGCGGTCGTGTGAAACATATACGGTATGAATTGCGTTGTTCATTCACTCAGTCTGAGTTTCCTATTTACACTTAAAGCTGGCTCCACACCACAGGATTTTTAGCCCGATTGATTTGTCCATCCCGACAATCGCAAGGGGCGAGGTTGGTCGGAGCCGAACATCTGCCCAAATGATCCTGTAGTGTGAGGTGTTTACAAACCGAATATTATTGTCGCCGACTGCTCAGAGGCTCCCAAAAGTCGAATCTTGAAATCCTGTAGTGTGAAGGGTAGAACGATTGGAACGCCAGCGTTATCTCGCAATAGTCAATGAGACATGAGCTGACTGGGTCACAACAACGTCGCCATAGATACTAGCAACCATGTATGGTATGTAGCTTCACTGGCTGTAGCAAGTAATGATTTTTCTGTTTTCTCAGCCATGTCTTGACTGCATCCAGAGTTGTGTTTCTATGTGCAAGATATGTAGCACACTCAAGTGCTACTACGGCAACAGCGATCTGTGAATTGACGGCATGATTGACAGTCCACCTCCCTGTTTGTTTTGCTCACGTTTGACACCCGAGTTTCTGTGAGATCCCATATTCCTGGAATCGCCACTCAGAAATAATTTGGGATAATCGCCAAGTGTGTTGTCCTGCAACTTGACTGAATCGTCTAGTGTGTGGTTATGTAGGATTAAATATAACAAATAGGTCAAATCGGTCGTTATGTCGATATGTCTGTTGTACCCAACGTTTTAAAATCAGTTAAAATTTGAAAATCCTGTAGTGTGTGGCCAGCTTAACATAATATGTAATTATCTGCCGTTTGTTTCCTAGTATGGACTGTAACTGTAATCCTTTTTTGTACTTACTTTAAAACACATTTTGAAATAACCTAGTTAGCCTCATTAGGTACAGCTTGATTACGTAGCTAGCTAGTATATATTTTCATGTACACAAATACATTCCCCATACTCTCATTCAAAAGAGATCTATGCGTTGAAGTGAACTAAAAATTAACTAAAAGTAAAAGTAGGTTCAAATTAGGCGGTTACTATAACAATGAGAACATATAAATAACCCATTTGCCAAGCGGGAGAGGTCAACACAGGCAGGAACTGTAAGCTAAGACCTGTCGCTAAAATCAACATGGTCCCCATCTGTGCAGCTGCGGCAAGTTGGAAAACATTTGCTGGAACTAAAGTCTGTCACACACACGCAAACAAATGAAACTCGGCTATGGGGTGTGTGACCCTCTTGCCCTTTTTCCCCCTCCCACCCTCTCTCTACTAGTACACACACACACACACACACATACACACACACACAGTACAGCACAACACACACACATACATACCAAACCACAAACAATACATTTAGCAACCAGACCTAAAAACACAAACATTTCTTGGAGACAAGGAAACACACACACAAACAAACACAGGCAACCCTGACCATTGTCTGAGGGCGAATGCAGCTCTCTGTCGTCCAGATCATCGGCCGAGGACATTGTGCCAGTGGAAGGTGTTCTGGGCAGCCGTCGTTTGAAGTCACCTGCGCCCGTGTCAGAATCACAGTCAGAATCAACGCGGAAGTCTGTTCCTAGGTGGAAGTGAGCACACTCATATTCACAGCACAGTGATGTTGACTACACACACGGCTGAAATAAGATATACATAAGCTAAAGGCTGCACATACCGCAGACAGTAATTATTCTACTCTATAAACATTACATTCAAGAGTCAGTTGCAATGTGTCTCTCATGCTACTGTAGTTTAGTTAAAAGGTATATATTAACTGCCAGTGACGATAAAGAGGAAGTCTAACTGAACAAAATGAAAGGAGACAGACAATGACATTACAGCAAAAGGCTAAATAAACACTACTTAGCTACTGTAGTTCTGTAGTCATGAAATAGGTTAGCTACATTTTCTGCACTGGGGTTAATGCTAACTATTTTCTGCATATTCTGATAGAATTCATGTCTTGCTAAAACAAAATGTTTCTTTAATTTAAAGATTTTACTTTATCTCAATCATTCAGAATATTTATTTAGTTAAATACACAGACGCTAAGAGAGAAAGACGATGGTGTTACGGTGTGACTATATCGTCCGTACCTGGGCTAGCCGTCGGTGAGTCCATGGATCTGGACTCACTGCTACCACCGGCACTCTCCGAGTCGCTACACATCCCTCCCTGGCTGCCCTGACTACCTGAGGCCCAGGCTCTGAGTGGGGCCTGGCCTGAAGCAGAGAACGCACAGACAAGATGTTGTCGTCCTCACACACAAACACAATCACGGCATAACAGCTGTACTCCAGAGATGCGGTACGTATACTTGTGATGCCTAGTAGTAACACACATTCAAATGTCCCATGTGCTGAGTAGGAATTACACTATTTTGGCTTGAGACCTGAAAAAAGAATCCCTCATGGGAATTCACAGGTGAGGTTAACCTGAGATGTTCAACAGGGTTGCCAACTCTAGCAAAGGTAGGCTAAATGCTACACTCTGCGCAAGATAAAGCACAAATGTAGTTTCCATGTGTTTGGCAAGCGCTAATGTTTTGCTAGGAGATAACAGAATCCCATAATGGATCAGTTGTAACGGCAGTTTTGAAGACAGAGAGCGGTGAGAAAGAGAAGGCCACAAGACATTTAGCTAGCGCCATAATGTCCAGGCAGCGAGTATCTCCATAACATGAATCAAACTTGCAAAGTATAGTCTTCCTTCCTACATACATCTTTGCAGAAGTGGGAAGTTAGGTCATACATTTCTCGGTATACAGCAGACAACTGAAATCAAGTTAAGCACAACCCACCATCTTTCTCTAGTCCTTGCTACCATTCTGAAACCTCATCCTGTAAACCCCCATTTGATATTTGAAACAACAGGTCTTTGACTTTCAGTTAACTGTGTGCCCTTTATTAGATTAGTACGTGGAGGGGGAAGAGGGGGGCATAATCAGGCTATATCCTTAAATCATAGACCGTTAAAGCTCCAACTCCTGCCACATGTGTAAACATCACATACATTTTAAATCCCTGACGCTGACTTGTGTCCAAATATGTGCTTGTGATTAGGTGAACATGAATAAAACCATGGCGTCAAAAACTGGTAGCCCTAAATTGGCAACCCATTGTTCAATAGCATTATAGATTACACTCGGCTGAAGCTCATCTAATTACAGTAAAACATATGCTGTGTAGAGTAGGTAGACCCTGGCCTCCATTAAAGGCCAGTGGTTTGTTTCAGTGTGTGCACCTGCTAGGTATGTGCTGCTGCTGGACATCAGCTCCTCCATCTTCCCAGGCTGGGACTGGCCAGGACTGTCCACCTCATCTCCACTCAGGACCTCCCCAGACACTTGGGACAGATTACCGTGGGACGAGTGGGAACTGCCTACCGACATTTTCTGGAACAGAAACCTGAAACCGCACATTTCAAATAATCTAAATAGAGATGACCTGAATACTTTTGTGCAAATTTCAAGCATTAGCTGCGGGAATTTGGGATTCCTGAGGTGCTACAGAATGGAGGAGACTAACTTCCATATGTGACAATGTCAAAAAGGTCTTTATAAATGTGATTTTCACAAGAGGCAAAACAGGGACAGCTGTGCAACATTCAAATCTTATAGAAACCTGCTTTGGTTAAACAATGTGTGAAGGAGGAACTTTTCTCCAAACACTGAATGTCTATTCTCGCGAAAGTACCTTTCACCACAGCAAATGTGTCACGCTCACCACTATAGAACCAAAGCAACACAAACCAAGCACCTTAGCTTGGAGGACAGATTTAAAGTGACAACATCAAGATGTGACTGTAAAAAGTGCTTTTCTGAGGCCAAACCTGGTCACAGGAGAGGGCCGATATTTAACCCTGTTCTCATAGCGCAAGTCGACGTGTCGGCACAGCTCTAAACCAGCGCCAAAATCTCACGCTCGCAATCTCAACTGCTGCGTTCAACCCACGCCACAGATATTTCCTGAGGAAGGGCAGCGAATTCAACACACATTCTCTCTCCCTGCTGTACTCACTCTGGTCTTTCTCTCTTCCTCTCCCTCGCTCATTGACTCATTGTCACCCTCGCTGAAAGAAGAACCAGCCACAACCATAAACAGACCAAACACTTGTGTAGGCCAGCTACTCAAAGCCATTTTGAAACACTGACTCCTAACACAGGAACATTTAGCAAAGGGCCACAATTATGTCACAACTATCTCTAAACTTCCATGACAGGAATAAGCCTAGATAATGATAGACGGTGGAGACAACACACCTAATTTTAACTTTTTGGTCCAGACAAAGCCCTGTGGTTTTAAGTTCTTAAAGGGATAGTGTGTATGGTCTGGTTTCACCATCCCTCATTGAAGAGACATATTCTTTGTTTATTGTTGGAGACTGAGGAACGTTACCGGATGTGACTGAAGCACAACTGGCAATTACTTTATTCTCATTTCTCTTATCTTAAGTGTTTTCCATTTACGTATATGAAAAAATGCATACATGTCGGTCCTGTTGGGTTCAGAGCGATAACACAAGCCCAGGGGATGGTCCTACCTTGCGTTGTCGGAGGAAATGGAGTCCGAGTGTGCGCGCTCTTTGGGCGGGTCTCCTGGCAGTCTGCGGACAAACTCCGAGTAGCGCTGGCCCGGTTCGTACAGCTTAGCGCTCTGACCCAGAGCCTGCTGGTGAGCAGGCAGCGATACGGTCTGGGCCTGCTGCATCTGGAACCAGTTCACGGTTACCTGGGACAGCACATTATACACATTATAGGGCCGGCAGGTGACTCACAATCACATTCACATGGATAGGCGCCTTGTGGTTAAACTACATATAAATAACATGACATGGTCATAGAAATACTCATATCAATTAAGCAAAAATCTATAAATAGAAGTAACTGATTCATAATAGCTCTTTGTAGCTTTTCTTATACCGTTACATGGTGTTTATCGATTATGATGATGATTTTAATCACGTGGTCGTTAGCTGACAGATACGCAAGTGGTTAGCCGTACGGGCTGCATACGCACAGCTTTGAGCGTCAGGTCACACTGGAAGATGAGCTCGCGCAGCTGGCTGAGGGCGGTGCTCTTGACGTTGGCCAGGTCCATCTTCCTGAGGCCGGCGTCGGCCACGCAGCTCCGGCACTGGTCCTGAGCCTCCTCCGCCTACCCCGGGAGAAGGGGGAGATACCGTCAGCGGGGGGGGGAGGAGGGAGGGCTGGTGTAGTGATTCAGGATGGAGTCGTGACATGTTGACTTTGGTGCTGATGCGTGCTAAGATTAGCTCTTTCAAAGTGTTGGGGGGGGGGGGGGGG
>JAODTR010026671.1:0-22900 GCA_025399935.1 Amblyopsis rosae
GTCCCTTGCTGAAGCTGCTGCCCCCGCGACCCGACTCCGGATAAGCGGATGAAGATGGATGGATGGATGGATGGAATATATACTGTAAAAAAGTTATTAGTTATTAGAAAAAAAAGTTACTTAGTTATTAGACTAAGTTATTAAGGACCCCTGAAAACCTTTCCAGGATTGAAAACAACCGCATTCAATTTGACTCTAAAACAACATTTATGGTTTGTTCAAATCAGAGCCATGTAGAAGAGAGATTCTCGTCAGCTCCGTTTACTCCAATGGATCGTTTTTTTTCACAGCAATTGCGGATCTTGGAGTTCCCGGAAGTTAGCTGCAAATACTGAAAGTACCCTAAAAATGGTATTGTATCGATGCATTTATTGACTACTAATTACAAAAAATTGGAGTTATATATCTGTATAATCAATTTAAATTGCCCACCAAGCACTTCCTGGAACTGTTGTGCATCTCCATTTTGGACTTCCGTTGGTGCCACTCTCTTCAACATGGCTCTGGTTTAACTCAACTCCAGCCCCGGCTAATGCTCAGGCGCTATCACGCTTGCAGTCTCCCAAGAATAACAAGATGTGATGACATCTGTGGGCTTCACTGAGTTATACCACGCTAACATGGTTAAGCAATAATCTCTTCACAGCGTAGAGAGCTGACCAGTCTTGTCTGTGCAACTCTACCCCACAGTCCATTTGGTGGATGTATGGAACATGATCGAAGCCTTCCGGGACAACGGTCTCAACACGCTGGACCACAACGCCGAGGTCAATGTGTCGCGGCTGGAGACGATCCTGTCTTCCATCTACTACCAGCTGAACAAGAGACTGCCCACCGCCCACCAGATCAACGTGGAGCAGTCTATTGGCCTGCTGCTAAACTTCATGGTGGCTACGTATGACAGGTAGGGCCTGGCAGAGCTGTTCACACACCACAGCCTGGAGACAGAATAACTACATTTACTGTGCAAGGATTGGTTGAGTGATGAGAGGAACTCATAATAATCATAATCATAATCATATAAGTACATTGCCAAGCACCCTTTAAGAAACCCATGTACATTGAACAACAATATTCAAGCAAAAACAGTAATAACAGAAAAAGGATGAATCACATATGAATACATGCTGTACATTGTGTGGAAAGTTTGAATGCATTGCCCATGCACAATGTACGTTGTAGAATCTACATCGTGGTAGATTATATTATATGCAATAATACTAGGCACTAGAATAGACAGTAGTCTGTTTAACAGAACACATCATTGGTATAAAAGTTGACTTAAAGTATAACTGCACCCCAGCTCTTAGCTTGACTCCACCCACTGCACCCCAGCTCTGAGGCTGACTCCACCCACTGCACCCACTGGGGGGGGAGCTGAGAGGGAGACCCCTGTTAACATTCATTGCTTTTTATGAAGTGGACTAAATGTAGTGTTGGAAACCACAGCAAGGACCTTGGCCAATGTTAATCGGATATGACGTGTGGAGCCAATTCCAACCCATAAAATCCAGGTTAGAATCAAAGCTGGACTGCACTAGACAGCATCTAATCAAATTATGTAAGAAAGCTATTTGAATGAAAATCTCCAAGGAAAAAATGAAAGATTTGATAAAGGCGGCACTGTGGTGCTACATGGTTCATGTAATTGCCACACATATGTTGTATATCTGAATAACATCAGTGGTGTACTTCGTAGTTTACTATAGATAAGGCCATGTAATATAAAACCTGTATCTGTATCTCTTGTAAACCTAGTATATAAGTAAATTGCTTTGTGTGATCACAGCAGTGTTCTTTGTGTGTCCCTGAGGTCCACAGTGAGTTATAGAACAGGGCTCTCATGTGCTCTGCTTGCTGCTAGAAAATTGGAAAATGATTTCCAAATGAAAGGGCCTGTCTCACTTGGTGAGCCACATTTCTGCAGGGTCTTGAGTCAGACCCGTAGTGATCTGCCTAAATGCTTTGTGGAGCCATAATGAATCAGTTTAGAACTCCTCTTTACTCTTTACTCTTTACATATTTTACCATTCATTATGTATTTTAAGATTAATATACAGCATAAGACATTGTTACATACCATTCTCTTATAACTTGACAATACGGTGTTGTTCTTTTAAATAGAGTCATATATTCTCACAGTCAATCACTTTTGAGGTAACTTAAAGCCCTCTATGAATTTCGGAAAGATTTTTACAATCAGCGACATATTTTGCTAAATCATGGTCTCAACTTTGGTAACATACTGTAGTTACCAAAGTGATTTGAGTGATATTATTGATGAAAGCAAATATAAGCTTTGGCTTTGTAGCGTTAATTTAGCTTTAATTGAAGTGGCAATGTAGCCTACTAACTTTTATTGGTCATTAGTATTAGCTTCCTGAATTAAATATCCATAAATATAAACAGACACTCAAACATATAGTAGAAGTACATTTTTAAAGATTGATCTATAGTTGATCTAGCTCTCTGTTTCTGACCCCAGTGAAGGCCATGGGAAACTGACAGTTTTCTCAATGAAATCCATGCTGGCAACGATGTGTGGAGGGAAGATTGTGGACAAATTACGTTGTATGTACCTCTTTAAAAGGATAATTTGTTTATATATGTTGTCAATATATTTTCTGTGTGTGATTAGCTGTATGATTACAAGGTGTGTGTGAATGTTTTATGGTTACGTTGTTAATCCTTGAGTTGAACTGTTACATGTAGTTGTATAAGAGGTACACATGGGGGCGCCATTGCATTATATTTCTCAACATACTGTCAAACGCAGGACACTACAAGATTTACTGTCAGAATACGGTTTCTTTATCTACAGGGTACATCATGCTACTGTCTTCTAAGCTAATGCATTATGTAAAATCTATAGTAGGCCAGAGTAATGAAATTCCTTACACTAAACCTAGTCATTGATTGTCAGTGAGAGGTCAATTTAATGTGTTTGTTTATGTGTGTAATCTAGTTTCATTAGCTTCACCTGCATGTGGTTTTATTTTGTAGTGTTGGTCAGCGTTTGTGTGTGTGTGACAACATTTATACAGCGGTAATACATTCGTGGTTAAGAATGTTAATGCTAATGTATGCTAACCCATGTGCAATACCTTTATAAGGGTTTCAGTATTATGTTTGTCAAATGAACAGCACCTTGGTCCATTTGCAGCTTTTTGTGTTTAGTTAGACACTTGATATTTTGGTCTTTCTCTTTCTCTCGCTCTCTCTCTGTTCAGATGTTTTCTCTCAGATCTCAGACTCAAGCGGCCTGATGGTGTTTGCTAAGTTTGACCAGTTCCTCCGGGAGGTGCTGAAGCTGCCCACGGCCGTGTTCGAGGGCCCCTCGTTCGGCTACACCGATCACTCCGTACGCACATGCTTTCCTCAGCAGGTACGAGGCCTGGAACACCTGGCCACCATTGGGAGCTATCGGATAGGGTTTGATTTTGATTGTCCACAGGTAAAGGCAGACTTCAGACATCAATGAAAAATCCTTTCGCATCATCTGCCCATTTGCAGATGCAATCTGCTTGGCACTGTTGGATCCTCTCACTGAATGCATGTATGTGTTTGTGTCTAGAAGAAGATCTTGCTGAATACGTTTTTGGACATCTTAATGGCTGATCCTCCCCCTCAATGCCTTGTTTGGCTCCCACTCATGCACCGCCTTGCTAATGTTGAAAACGGTAAGAAATAGACTACGTGGGCAAAAATGAGCCCTGGAGAAACAAATGTGTTTTTAGTAAAGACACTCCTTGATTGCATTACAGAGCTCAGTATTGGAAACACAACTGTGCGTAAATGTATGGGCAGATATGAGGGGCAGGGAAGGGTCTTCACATCTGGAGTTTATCTTTAGTTTTACTGGTTACACTGGTATACCTGCAAGGGTACCTCCAGACTTCATATCAAGATGTGTCTCTTTAATAAATTACTTTATACTCTTTCACACAATAGACCATTCCGACTCGGGCTGTAAGACCCCGCCCCCATTGGTTACGGTTGCTATCATTCTATGATATTCTCTCTCATACTCTTAGTAATATTGCAGTGTGCTTCTTGCCAAATGAGTCTACCATGTCACTCTGTCTCTCTACTTCTTTAGTAAGGGATATACTGTACCGTACCTACCGGTATTCACAACATGAGATCCAACATTGGCTGTAAATGCTATTCTGGCCGTCTCAGAATAAGCATTTAATTTACAACATCCAAATATGTATAGCCAGTAACGGTACTAAAGGCGAATGCATATTTTACGATATCTTACTGTAGCCTACCGTACCTTGAGCAGCTGTGTGTTTGTTGATGTTCAGTTCAGTCCAGTCGCCTTTTTCAAGATTTGAATAGACCGTAACTTTAGTTTAGCCAACTGTGTTTTCTGGTTTGAAAAGAGGACAAGCTCCCTGCTGTACGGTACCGTACTGTAAACTATAGTCTGTCTGACTCTGGCATGATATCTCGTTGGAAATGCACATTCCCGAAGCACATCTAATGACACATTTATAAGGGTGCCCAAGCATTTATTTAGCCTTATAGCGCCCCATCTGAAAACAGATGCTAAATGTTAATCTACCCCATGGAGTAGTAGTCTAACTAATAACTAGCTTTGTTTGTGGTACTGTACATCAGGCGTTGCTAAGGAAAATCCGGAAATCTGATTGGTTAATATTGATGCGTGATTGACATGTCGCAAAGACTATTTATCTATTAGACTCTCTTTGATGAACTCATGTTTTCTTATGCTGATGAATTTCTTATTCAAATGATTCATATGCGTTGTGTTGTTGACGTCTTTCCTACCCAGTCTTCCATCCAGTGGAATGTTCCTATTGCCGGAGTGAGAGCATGATGGGGTTTAGGTACCGATGCCAGCAGTGCCATGGCTACCAGCTCTGCCAGAGCTGCTTCTGGCGTGGCCATGCCAATGGTCCCCATAGCAACCAGCATCAGATGAAGGAGCACTCATCTTGGGTAAGCAAGCTTTGTTCAATCTCACGCAGTATTTTCTGTTCTGTTTCTGCCACAATGCCAAAGTTAATATTGATTGTGCTTGTGCAGAATGGCTGTACGGCAACACGACGGCAGTACGGCGGCATGTTCACCCGTAGATTTCATTCCATGTGAAATGTAGGTTGTAAAGCCCTTTGAGACTGCAATGTGATTAAGGGCTATATAAATAAAATTGACTTGACTTGACTGTACGGTTGTCTATGCACTACTGCAGAACGAGATGCGCTTTCCTCCGCATGCATGTGTTGCCCTGTCAAAGCAACACAGAGAGAAGTTGATGGGATTTCAGTCATTTGAGCAAGTGAAACAGTATTGATTGAGGTTTTAGTGTCACTGCATTCCTCCAAAGCTCAATCATTATATCGTAAATTGAGAAAGGGGAAGGTATGTGCGCTGTATCTCAAATCCCATTGCCACCACAAATGTCACAGATAAAAGTGATTGTTTTAGCGGGCCTCAGGAAAAGAATGAAACGTCTGAACCCGTTAAGTAGAACATTTCCAAACTATAATGCATGACACAGTAGTGTATTTGATCCTTGTACAGCAGCATATATTAGATTCAGCGATATGCTAATGTGACATAATGTATGTATATTTACGCCACTATTATTGTAATACCGATGCTATATACAGTATGTTACAGTGCAGCATTAGTCATTGTTTTAAAACTACACTTCTCAATTGCATTTTAGCGACTTCCCTGTTGAATTCAGACACAGAGACAGGAGTGCACTCACTGTATAAGCGCCTTCATATTCTTGCTCCCCCTCTCACAGAAGTCTCCAGCCAAAAAGCTGAGCCACGCCATCAGTAAATCTCTAGGCTGCGTCCCCATCGGAGAGTCCCCACATCCTGTGTTCCCAGAGCAGGCCGAGAGACCCCAAGAGATAAGCCATACGGTGTAAGTACGGCTCCCAGAGGCATATCTGTCACCATTGCTTCCTAGTGATTAATGAAGGGGACATAAATGATATGCTGATTAGCAGCAGCGCAGCATCAAGTATGCTGGTGATACGTAATGTTTTCCTGCCGTGTAACTGCCTTAATCTTTTCATTTCGCTGTCACAACATGAAGTATAGACTGCCGACAAAGATGTCAAGCAGCTGATTATTTGCTAATGTGCAAAGGCTGTTACTCCGCACTGCAAAGGCTCATCAGTCTGTTGGCAATGGTTGACAGTATAAATCGTGCTCTCCTGCTTCGAGGCCCCTGGAAGTCATTATAGGAAAGGCATTATATTGTTGTGCCGTCCCAAACCATCATTCACATTTATAGTTCAGGGGTAAAATAAGACATTTCCATAATCAATTCCACTGAGATACATCTTCACTACTCTATATTGTAAGGTCATGTCGTAATCATCATTGGCACAGCATTGAAAGTCTGAAAGGAGGAGGTGATTCTTTTGTTTTAGCCAGTGATGTGAGTTGTTCATGACATCCGTATTATGCGTTTTAGTGAAAATGTTCTCATGGCACCTTTCATAACAAATGCCTGCTTCTTATTCACGTCACAATCATGAATCAAAGCTGTCTTCATGCCCTGCTACTGGCAAGTGGCACTGAGTAATTGATAGCCAGCTACAATAGTATAGAGAGCTCTAGCTCAGAGAAACTAGCTTGGATCTCCAACAAATTAGAGGAGACATAAATACCTCTGTGTGCCTCTGTTTTACTGCACGGTAGATAGGGCCTTTGAATCACTTCTGGCTGTGAGCACCAGAGCAGCATGTTCACTGATAGAATGATGTTGCTGCATTGAAACCAGTTTTATGCATTCAAGATGAAGTTTGCATTCACATAAATGTACAATTCATAACAATGTGGAAAATAACTGGCAAGTTAGATGTTTTCCTCAAGATTAAGTTTGTGGTGATGGAATTAGCATGTACCATATAGGCTATGTAGCATGACATTACATTACACAAGTAGACTGGTGTTGATTAAAACTAAAGAATATTCTTAAATAAAGAATATATAAGATTGTGTCTCTCCTATCTGTCATTTTGAGTGTTTTAGACAACTAAGGCGCTGAGAATGTCAAAATATTTCCTTGAGACTCATGGATCTTTAGGACCCCCGGTAGCTATTTACCCAGAAATGCTTGCAATGCATCATATTGGAAACTCTTAAAGTAAAAGCAAACCCGATTTTGTGGCAATAGAAGATAGACCTATGCAATACCTTTCAACCGGATATTTTTGGCGAGGTCTTCAAGGAAGGAGGTTATGTAGTGCTTCACTGTAAGTGATTTCTCATGCTCCTGCAGGTGGCATTTCAAGGTTGGTAGGACAATGTGGGATTATTGACTTTTAGTGTAATAGAAGATTGTTGGCGCGTGTGTGTCTATTGTAAAATCTGATGCAGGGAACCTTGGTGGAATCATCCCCATATATCACTGATGCTGAGCAATCTATTTCCAACAGAGGCATACTTTATTTGAGTAGGGTGACTAAGTGGAAGCAAGTCAGCAGCTGTGGAATGAAAACAACTCTATTTATAACTAACTGACCAAATATATTTTAATTTTAGTGCAAACCTAATCTCTTCAAATGTATTGCAAACATCCTCAAACAGAAGAATTATCCTACAATACTTTATGAATGGCTAATTATGTCCAACAAGTCTATATAAGCATACATCTAGAATTCATATTATTATTCATATTATGGAATATATCATGGGTGCATCATTTGTGATTATGCCTATTGAATAAAACATTGGCACGTTAAATATTTATAAAGTCTGGTTTTCTTAATGAGTTGAATTCAGTTTGGAGTACAGTATGTGGACTTGGATTTGAATAAGTTGTTACTGTCTTGCTACTATAGTATTGTATAACATCTGAACCAACCTTGCAGCTGTAAGGACCAGCTCACACTATACTATATGCTGTATATTTACACATGCCTACCTTATGATATCTAACCGATATTGATATGCTCTGTTAGTTCTGCAGCAGTGTGGAGTGCATAGAAGCCGCTTCTGGCTGTTTATTTACGCTGTGTCCTGAGAATGGCGCTTACATTGCCATCTCCCAGGTGTGTCTGTCTGCATAAGGAATGAGTGATGATGGCAGAATCGGGGTGAGGCGTCAGGTTTGATCAAGACTCCAATAGGCCATCCCAGCCAGTCATCTGATAGGTAGACGTTTGGAGGCCATTCTGAAATATATTTACTTCCATCTGAAAGCAAAGACAGGGAGCTGAGCAGTGAATTTACCGTCCTGTCAGACTGTCAGCCAGATTCTCCAGAATTTATGCTTTGGATAGGAGTTATATACGTTTGGGGTGTGTGCGATTCTTAGTCTTTAAATCTAGTGGTTCTTATCAGCCAAATGCTGAATTACGCCGTGTACAAAAAACCCCATCATTATAATTTGCATTAATGATAAATGTATACTGTATGTATTATGGTCCCAGCCTCGTATTTAATATTTAACAACCTTATATAGGCACTATAATCCACAGAAACCACTCACATGCTTTAATGGCTTGCATAGTTTTTTATATATCTGTGTCCAGTCAGTCAATCCAAATTCCATCAGTGTCATTAAAATGAGGCGCAGCCATGTAATTCACTTTTCCGCGAGCGTGATACGTTTGACTTTATTGCGGTGTTATTGACAGTCTCTGGGAAACAGGCCAACCCATCAGCAGGGCTGGCCTGTTATTGGCCGGTTGGCATGTTATTTTTAGCCCAGCAATGGAGAGAGATGCCGGAACACCCACCGTCAACACGATTGACTACTCGGTGAGCTGCGTACAGAGCCTTACCTTGTCCCCTTGCCGACGGCGTAGCCCGAGGAGGGGTATGATTGTGATTTGCTGCGCACAGGGAGCGCAGGGCATAGCGCATTGCAGACTTTGATCTCTGCCTAAATGTAACACCAGCTCAGTCCCTGTTTGACCTCTGGAGCTCTACACAGAGGCAAGAGTGACGTTTGCTTTACTGACGGGTCTCTCAGAGGACCTGTGTGCGCGTGTGGGTGTGTGTGTAAGGAGCGTGTTTTTCTCTATGGTGTTTATCGTCATTTATTATTCAGTGGGCGAATGGCAGCAGGCATTGCTGTTAAAAAAAAAGTTAGCGGGGTGCATTTGACCTGTAGGCAGAAACAACCACAAATGTTTAAACACACCACATACATCCGTCTGAAGGTTTTACATAAGAGTCTCAACCATTCACATTTTTCTCCATCACTCCCGGAGTTATTTTGGGGCATTGAACAGGGGTTGAGGATTATTTATAGGAGGAGAGATCTGTTAAATTGCCTGTTATGTAACTGGCTCTAGTGAGTCAAGATATGTAAATGTCATTATTTGGAGGGCAGTTACCAGCCTATTCTCCCCTCAGCCTAATCAAGGAAGAGATCGGCTTTAGGCTTTTCAGAGGCAGCAATTGAGACATTTCCAGCAAGTGACATTTGCCTAATTATGCATGAAAGGGCAGATGTTGTGTGTGTGTGTGTGTGCTTACATGCACATTTATGTGCCCGTATATCATCACATGCACACGCATTTGTCTGGGGGAGAGAGAGAGGGAGAGGGAGAGAGACAGTCGTCATAGGATCATGTGATCGCTGGGTTTCCTTGGAGACAGCAGCGGTGTAGTACATTGAGATGCTTCGCCTGCTCAGTTGAGAGGAGAGCATCTGGAAACAGCTGCGCTTGGATGTATTCGGCTAGCCAGGCAGGTGCTCTAGCAGAGGTAAGTGGTGGCTTCTGTGTCTGCTGTACCTGATCTGGGACTCTGTTGGTGCCGTCTGGGACCGGAGGCTAATGCTGAGGCTAACACACACGAGCTGCATTTACTGGGATGAGATTGTGATTCCACTGGACGTCCAGTGTTTGTGTAAAAGCGTCCGCCTCATAGCAGACATAGGCAGTTGTGTACAGTTGACAGAACTACTCAGAGGGTTATCCTCTCTCTCTCTCTTCTTTCCATTTTCCTTCCAGTAGTATTTAACTGCCTTACAGTATGGATTTCAACAGTATCAGCATCACTAGTGTGTGTGGTAAATAGAAGAGAAACTCAACATTAGGACAGAAGCATTCCTAATGAAAGACTGTTGTTCCATTGTTTCCTCTGATATGCCTTCAGGGAATGCCATGTACTGTATGATTGGAGCATCTCTTTAAAAAGAACAAGCTGACCTCCAGAGGAACTGCATTCGTGCGCTGAATGAGTCATTTGTCTGCAAATTATTTGAACACAAGTTGCTAATTTTCCTGCCCCAATACCACGTAGACTTCAGCGATAAGAGACGGTGTTGCCGCTCTGCCTGCGTAGGTCTAATTCAGTTATGACCATGATATCACACTAGAGGCTGTTTAAAGAGCAGAGCTGTGGAGATATGCCGCTGGGCTATGTTTCTGGTGGGGACTATTACGAACACCTGAGATGCAGAGACGGATATTTTGATGGGCTAATGAGATGCCGTGGTCCAAGTTTGGGTGCCAAGGAGAGAGCTAGGGCCGCATGGACCCCATCTATTTGTTTACTTGCACAAATTGCCTCCAACAATGTCACCTTTCACGGGGTTTCACAGACTTCCAGTTTAATTTGATTTTGTGCCTACTGTTGTTCCACTTGCTCATTTTAATTAAGTTCGAGCTAATAGTGTTAACAAATTATAATTAGCCATTGCCAGAAAAGTCCATTCTTTTATTTAACTCAATGGAAACGTGTGTATTACGCCATGCTATGCTGGCGCGCTTCATGCAGTCAGACAGTTATTTACTTATTTATTATGGTATCCCGGTTTTAGACCTGGTTTGTACAGTGTGATTATATTGCGGTCAGGACCGCTGATTCGTGATTTTTTTATAAAATGCAAATGTGAGGGGCACTACATCTTGGTGACGAGCACCGCAGACAGGGCTCTGCAGAGCAGCATTAAAGACCTTTAATCTTGTCTTATAGTCAGCCGCAGTCCGTGGCCAGCGACATGAACGACACAATGCTCTTATCCTCCAGGGCTCCTACGCCTACCAAGAGGTAAGTGTCTGGTAACAGCGCACGCTACACTCTATGACTACACACTCACTTTGAAGATGCTATCAGGAAGCCACAGAATCAGCTCTTCTGAATAGTGGTAGCCATAGCCACCCAGTTTAATGATGAAGTGACTAATTTATGCACGCATATTTTACCCTATGTATCATCATTATTATTAGTAGTATTATTATGTGTCAACATTGCAAATAATAAAGGAGTATCAGTATTATCGGTAATGTTGACATATTCTGAATATGTATTGACGGTTCTGAATGCGGTAGGGGTTTTAAAGGTCACTTCTGTTTGTT
Organism: Amblyopsis rosae; assembly: GCA_025399935.1. NCBI lineage: Eukaryota > Metazoa > Chordata > Actinopteri > Percopsiformes > Amblyopsidae > Amblyopsis > Amblyopsis rosae. The sequence continues at coordinate 11,315 of JAODTR010026671.1, forward strand.
TACTAGTCATACCGGTTCAGCGTTCTCCTTCATCAGTGGAAACGACGAGCACAGCAAAATGAAAGAAATCACAGATGTTATTTGTTCCCTCACACTTGACACACATTCTAGTCCTTGCGAGGATATTTTTAGAGGACAATTTGTTACGCAGCTGTCAGGAAGAATATGTGAGGACTCCCAACTAGAAGGCAATAGATAGATATTATCTGAGCCCTATCGTGTAAGTGGAGAGCAGAGATCTGGTGAAAGCGGTCTAATTGTCCTGTCACTCTTCTCAGTTAAAGGGCGCCTCCATTATTGTTTATTTGCTATGGTAAGGAACCATCTAATGGTGCATTGTGGTTATGAATTCCATAAAGGCAGATGACTTTCTGAATGCTACGATGCATCTGTTCTTGGTGTCTCGTCTCGGTAGATTTCCCATCTGTACCTAGACATATAATTTACATTTCATGTATCGGACATGTTTCTATAAGTACCTGGTATACATTTACAGGGCGGAGACATGGCATGCTCTGTTTACATGGCAGAAATCATTTATTTTATGGGACACTGACATTTAGTCCCACTGTGTATATAGCACCCACACACACACATACACACAAAACACGAAAGTCACCCCGATTTGCTACTGCTACTTGCTGTGTTTTCAGGTGAGGGAAAACACTCAGAATGCAGCTTGTGTAGATAGTATTATGTTTATGCTGTCTTCTTTCACCATATAGTCTGGAAACTAGCTTCAGAAATGTAAAGGGCAATAAGGACATCATGGAACATATTCCTCAGAGCAAATCATTCAATTGGATCGAATCTGTTTCTAACAGGAAACACAGCCTAGTATAAGATTAAACATAAGTCAAAATAAAATACACAAAAAAACAGCAGATTCTCAAGAACCCAGTCTTAGATGAAATAACTTTCTTTGATGGGTTTATGGTTGCATAGCTGCTATCAAATACCTTCACCCAGAGGGGTTTGGGGAGGACTGTGGCAGGCAGCCCTAATAGGGCCACAGAGGATATAACTGATGCCATGCCATGTCCAGACCAGTGGAGCTCAATGGAGCAGTAATGAAGAAGCCAGATAACCTATCTTTTGACATTGTGCTCTGTGAGTCAGGGTGGTTTTGTGAGGGCCATCATAGGCAAAATACTCTTGTCCTGTTGGGTGGGTGATTTGAATTAGGGGAGGGGGCAAGAGCAACCACACAACTGTCCTCATGTTGTGGGGGAGATGTGTGCATTACTGTCAGCCACCAAAACATTGTATATAATGTGAGTGGGTAAAGGTTCATGAGCAAGCGATCCACAACCTAGCTAGGTTCTTATTGCAGTGGGCAGACCACAGCTGTCAGTAAGTCTATAGGAGCTGCTGACATACTGTCACTTAAGGTTTGTGAATAGGAATCCATAGACATATTTACAATGTACTGCTTTTCCTCACATGACTTGAAGATGACTAAATAATGCAAAGCTCCTCGCAGCGTTGCCTCAGTTCAATAGTCCCACACAGATTCTCTCGCTTGAAAGGAAGGTTTGCCCTATTTCTGTTGCTGCTGTTGTCTATCATTGGACTAACAGACAATTAGAACCCTACCTTTGCTTGGACACCCTGGTATGTAACTCCAGAGCAGCATTTGTAACTCAGACAAGAAGCTCAGTGTGAAATGGTGTTCTGATTGGGTCTGGACATGCCGGGCTTGTCACAGTCTGGCCTGATAGTGCCTCTTCAACTGACATGGCATCTCCTCTCTGCCCCCCACCCCCTTTCTCTCCCCCTCCCTCACCCGCTCTCTCCCGCTTCCTATTTCCATCTCTCTTCCTCTCTGTCTCTCTGTCTTGCTCAGACAATCGCTCACTGCTGGTCTTTCAAGGGCGAACCGGCACCCTGCAATTTATTTCCTGTTAGTCATGCAGAACCACAGCACTGGCAGATGTAAAAAAACTGCCTGGGCTGCCAATGAGTTTTAACTGAGAGTCGACCAAGTGAAATCTCTGACATATCTGTTTGGTGTTGCATTGTGTGTTCACACCAGGAGGGGCCAGTGTTGGTTCAGGTCGGGTCTAGGACGTATGCAGTGACTTTTATTCACCCCTGAAATAACAACATCTTGCCTGCATGGGCGACATGATGATGATCCAGTTGGGAGCAACAACGTATGTTGTTGTTGTTATTGTTATTAATATGTCATCAACGAGGTAGATACAGTCGTAAAGTTGTGTGGTCAGTTGCGTTGTGTGTAGGTATTGGAAAGTGCTGGACTTTTGAAATCTGTCTGAAACATGGAATTGAGCCAGAATGTCTCTCTAACCCTGTTAGACCTGTGGTTAAAATTACAACATCACTTTTAGCTCTCCAAAACAAAACATTTGCAAATACCAAACGCCGGCCTGGCCTGGGCTGTGAACCCTGGCTTATGCCTAACTCAAACAGAAAGAAGTTCTGCTTTAACAGACAAAAATATGTCCAAAATGAAATATGTATGCGTCCAGGAATAGGAGATTATGCAACTGTTGCATTTAGTGCACACCACAGTGAGTGCACACTTTAAAGGCCTAATATGAAAATAATGCTGTAGCATCAAACCCAGGCTAATAAATAGGTTAAGGGCTTTCAAGTGGTTCCTGGAAAAGAGCAGAACAACATATCGTATTGTGGCAGTCACTTTAATCCCACCTGCAGCCTGTTAATAAGGCTTTAGGTTACGTTTAATATCCAGCACCGCAAAAATCTCCATTCTAATATAATGAGTCCAGGTCTTGTACATAAACAATGATTGTAGCAGTGAGCGAAATAATTATCTACTGCTTTAGGAAATGAGGTGATACCATTTGGAAACAAGAGGAGGACATTTTGTTTTTACAAGATAACACTACTTGTTTTTGTCTGCAAGTGCAACTGCATGTGAAAATATCTCGCATTTTTTACATTTTACATTTTAAGAATAATTAAGAATTAAGAATAAAAAGATAAGTAAAAACATTTAGTTAACTTGAAAGTTAAAAGCATTTAAGGGATTTAAATAATAATAATAATAATAATAATAATAATAATAATAAGATAAAAAGTAGACGTTTTGATCTTAGTCTTTTTCCCATTCATGTTCTTGCTTGTCAACTAACTAGCATGTACAGTAACTAGCAGTACAGTATGGTCAGAGTGGGCATGCAGGACTGGCTTCTACCCTCATGTATGTGAGCTGTTGTGGCGAGGGTTTGAAGCCACATTGGGTTATAATGGTCATGATCTTACCCTGGAGTGGATGAATAGTGGTCCAAGGCTGAGAGCTGTGCACTATTCCTGTCCTATCGCCCATCACTGCTCCTCATCGCAGACCACTCGTCTCGTGAGATAGGAGAGCATATGCACTGTCATCTGTTCATGCCATATGCCACGCCCACCGCCTCCTCGTGCTTGTTTGACCGCTCGAGCCGATAGTAATGTCTTTGTGATTGATGTTGGCACGGCAACTGATGCAGCTGGCCTTTCGCAAACCTTTTCATATAACCACCGTAATGCTATAAATGCTCTATTTAACTTACTGTACTACAGCCGGGCTTCAGGATGTTTGTGTGTTTGTGTGTATGTGTAAAGTTTGTCTCTCTCTGACATTGGCCAGTGTCTTGGAGAGTCCAAGTCGACTGGACGAGGAACACCGTCTCATCGCTCGATATGCTGCCCGCCTAGCAGCTGAAGCAGGAAACTCTACGGTGAGTAATAACCATAACCCTAACCTTAACCTAACCCAACTCTATGGTGAGTACTATCCCTATGCACTCACCGTCTAATTCTAATGTTGTTGCTAACGCTAGTGTGTCACTTTATTATTATAACATGTTTTATAGTAAGAATTTATTTAGTAGAATATAAATAAATGTGTTTGCCATTTGCCCCTAATTGGGTTCATACAAATGCATTTGAGTCTACAATAGCCTGGTTATAACCTTCCTGATTTCACAATTTGCTACATATCAGTCTTGAAACTTTCAATTGAATGCCGTTTGTCATCTAGGCGGTGCCATTAGCTGTCAGTCAAATCATTAGCAAGCAATTTAACCACTTTCCACCAATCAGAACAAGAACCTTGTGGGGCTGCTTTTCTGAAAACAGGCACTTAATAGCTGTTGGCACAAACTGAACTATACACCTGAACACCAAACAGTGTTCCCAGACTGAAAGGGAAAGTTGTGGAGGCAAAGATTGGTTTAAACCAGGATACCAGAAAGCATAGGCAGACCATTACTGCAGTGTAAACCCTTGGTACTCTTATTGGTTACCTAATTATGAAAGTATAGGGATTCTTTAAACATCTGAAAGAAAATGACAAATGTGTAAAACATGCTGCAAAGCTAGCTCTAATGACTTGCAGTTTCCTGCAGTGTGTTTCTGTGTAACGGCCATTTAAAGAATAGATCAGCGCTAGTGTGATGCAGAGCCATAATAAACTGTGCTGCGCGCGTGTGGTCAGCAGATAACACGCTCTGTGACCATGTTGTCTTGCAGCAACAATGTCCTCCGACAGACCTGAGCTTCAACTTCGACGCCAACAAGCAACAAAGGCAGCTGATTGCAGAGCTAGAAAACAAAAACAGGTGAGCCTGTGCTATTTAAAGGGACCCTGCTTGACTCTAGTCTAGTCCCTCGAACACCGAATATCTACCCCGAATCACTGTTTACATATTGAAGAGCAACTCTCTGCTGCTGCAGTGGGATGGGTAGAGAATTGTGTGTTTCCAACCAATACAATAGCTTCCAGTGCCACTTAATGCTTAAGTGGGATATCAGTGTTCCATTTGCTAATGCAGTTTCTCTCACAAAATCTATAATTATGTGGAATTACACGATTGATTGGCCAACTAATTTGGATGAATCATTAGTGGGTGCAGTGGTGTTCTGTTTGTGTGACTGAATTTGCCTACAGTAAGTCAACAGCTGACAGTGCGTCGACATTCTGATGTGTGTCACGGCATATCCAGGGAGATCCTACAGGAAATCCAGAGGCTGCGTTTGGAGCACGAACAGGCCTCCCAGCCCACCCCAGAGAAAGCCCAGCAGAACCCAACGCTCTTGGCTGAGCTGCGGCTCCTCAGGTGCAGCAAGCTATTCTTCCTGTGGCCATTAGCCAGACACTTATCTCACTGTATCTCCCAGTGTAATAAACCCACTGCCGACTCAAGCTAAGTTCATACGATGCGCTGGTATCTGATAAATTGCACTAGGGAATTCCTACCATGGCATTGCAATGAGGTTTTGATTACCTTATATCTGGATGTAGGCTGAAATAAGGAAATGAAACAGCTAAGCTGGCCCTGTAGGCCACTTGGAAGAGTAATTTTTGTAGTTAGAGTACAAATCAGCAACATAAGAGGCAGTAGGATACTTCTATTTGCTTTATTTTAACTGTAGAAATAAAATGATTGTGCTGATGAGTAGTACTTCAGTTGTATAGTGCTTTATGTCATTATACAACATTGGTAATACACCAGCTATTTGAATGAAAGTATTGAAGTAGATCAGTTTAGTTACAATCCGATAGACTTGGTCATTGTGCCGCGGTGATCTATCCTTGCTGCTTGTTTTCTGAAACCTGATGTTTTACTTGCTGGAGGAAGCATGGCAAATACCGTCTGTCCTAATTCAAGTGTTTGGAGGCGTTATCTTATGCACTGAGCCTGATTGTGAGTGTGACATCCCCTCTTAGCACAGCCAGGGTTGTATTCATAGCTGAGACCAGGATATAATAGGTAATTTTGATTCAGTTGAAGAATGTTTTTCTTTTTTATTTGATAGGTTGCTGCACAGGCCTGATAGTGATTTCTGTAGAAGGTTTAAGAAGACAGATATTGTCAGTGGCAGCAGATGTTTATGAGTGTTCGGCAGACCCTGATGCTGAATAAACTAAAATTTGAATTAATTCAAACGCAATACATATATTGACCACTAGAGGGAGCATATGAGCCTGCGATGGCCAGTCTAGTCTAATAAAGAGTTACATTGTTTTTTCTAATGGAGCCATATTGGCAAGACATGGTCAATAGGAGAGCTGCACTATGACATTCTTAAAAAAGGTGTCCTTATATGCCATGCAATGTATAGCCCATACTGTATATGCCTTAATGGTGAGCAACAGCCAATATTTGTATAATAGGCATACCGTAAACATTATGAACTAAATTGTGCATTGTGCAATTGCTTGAAAGTCTTCATGTTGTATTTGTTGTTTTAGTTTGACAACAAATCTACCAATTTCTGCAAGAGTATGTAAGCTAATAATACCTAATTAGTACTGCTAGCAGGCTGTGATTGCAGTGATTTTTGCTCTTCATGTGAGGATTTTGTAGTGTATACATCAGTTATGCTGCCACCTTCAGGGTGAGCATAGTACTGTTTTGAATAGTTCCCATTGACTACAGAACTTGATTCTTGATTCTGTTGGAATTATTCTCTGCCATGGGAGCCGCCAGTTTAACCTTGGAGAGCCGCGCAATGAGGACCTCTGGTCTAAGGAGTTGACAAATAAGGAAGACTGAAATTATTTTCAGGAATATAGTAACAGAACACACAGTAACAGAATATAGTAACAGGAATAGTAACAGAACAATGTTGAACATCTAATCACAGAGAATTATATTTGTCAAGGTGACATATTTACAGTTTATCTGGATTTATATTTCTAGTTTAGCTAAATGAAAGCACGGTAGATATTAAGAAGACACTGAGAAGCAAATAAAAACTAATAAAGACAATAATAAATCCCTATGTCACAGTTCCAGTCGGTGCAAGCAAGGTTCAGGTATGGTGCCTAGCATGCCTAGCATCACACATGCTAGCATGCCTAGCATCCAAACATGTTAGCATGCCTAGCATGTGTGATGCTAGCTGATGTTGCTCCACAGACACAGGAAGGATGAGCTGGAGAGACGCATGTCTGCCCTGCAGGAGAGTAGAAGAGAGCTGATGGTGCAACTGGAAGGTCTCATGAGGCTGCTAAAGGTGAGGTCACCTTGATGTTTAGCCTCTATTGGCAATAATGGTTTAATAGTAATGATAATATTACATAAACAATATAAACATTTTCAGAAATGTGTCATTTTTCATCATTTTTATTCCAGCTTTATATATAAAAAGGATGATAAAATGTGGGTACATTGTGTTCATGCATTTGAAAGATACATATTTTTTTAGGGGATCAGAACATTTTCATATTGGCCTCCAAAAAACAACTTCCCCTGTATAGATTAACACTGTTTGAAGTAGAGATGCCCTCCGACAGCATCTCTCTAACCTCCCAACCCCTGCATGCAGAAACACATTATGAGCCAAACCGCCTTTCAGTTATGCTATTTATGATCATCTACTTTTACTGTATGCAAAGGCCTTTACATGTAGTCTGGTAACGCAACATGTTGTTTGTTTAAAACCTTGAAATAAGAGTGACCTTAACATACTTGTATAAATCTCCTCTCCTGTCACTGCTTTGATTCTGTTGCTCTCTTGCCCTTCTTGCTCTCTCTCTCTGCTTCCCATTGGCTGGCTGATAGGATGAGGAGCAGAAACAGGCAGTAAGTGGCCTTTAATTCAGTTTGCCAAGGCCCACGGCTGGCTTACATCACAGCCATAGCACTCAATGGAGCACTGCCTCCCTTTCGCTTTGATACACAGGAGAATTCCAGAAACAAAAACTCTAATATATATATTCTTGGATTTCAAAATGCACAGGGAAATATATTTCCAGAAGGAGGTTATACATTCTGGGAGGAATCTGCAATCTCAACAGTTCAGCTCAGACCTTCTAACTTATTATAAAATATGAAAAACATCTATTTGCAGAATGAGAGTGTGAGCGCGACATAAAAAAATGACATTGGGGTGATTTATTCAATGTTTTGGTGTGCGTGCACTGTGCACGTTGTGCGATAAGCTATGGATGGAACCACAATACTGTAAGAAGAGTCACAATGCTAAAATGAAGCAGTTTATGAGAATGCGGTCAGAAGTGATGGCAGGAAAGTTTGAAAAATTTACTCATGGAATTGTCCTTTAAAGTGTTTTTTGAGCTGTAAACTAAATAATAAGACAGCTCTGTGATGGATGAGACGCATACATTCTTGTGTTAATATTGGCAAAATTCACGTTTTTGTACAAATCTGGATTTTATGGTCTGAAAATGTCTCTACACGTCATCTACATTAAATATCGCCCTGAACTCCAACTGTACTCCTCGTCGGCTCATGCGTCATCAAAGTAAAACGTTAACGCCCCCCCCCCCCTTCCCCCACTCAGCTCCTTGACTACGTTTTAACATGTTTCAAAGTTGTGCAGTGGGTGGAGTCAGGCTCAGAGCTGGGGTGCAGTTACACTACACTCTGTACGACATGCTAAACATTAATATGGCAGCAAACAACTGTTTTCTTGTACGTAATAGCATTCTGAGAAGACAATGAAATCACACTCTTAGTTTTCACATCCTGGCAGGCTGCATGTGCACGTGTCTGTGGCCCATGTATACATGTGCACGTGTCTGCGGCCCATGTATACATGTACATGTGTCTGTGGCCCATGAATACATGTGCACGTGTCTGTGGCCCATGAGTACATGTGCATGTGGCCTATGAATACATGTGCATGTGTCTGATACTTTATTTTGATTTGAGATGCTGGTGCGCTTACTGTGACATCTAGTGGTAGAAAGTAATATAAAATACCCCCACCGCACACACGCACACACACACACACACACACACACTTGGTCAATTTAAAGCTCACCAGTCCCTGGTGGAAGGCGAAGGGAGTTGAAGGAAGTGTGTTTTTCTTCACTTTAAAATGCCACAGACCTGTTCCTTTCAACAGTGCTAACCTCCCGTTTACTGTGACCGTCAGTGTGGCTGGCCATCTGCTGCCTGGCTGTGGGCCACGGCCCTGCGTCGTTCTCAGGGACACGTATAGTGCCCCCTTTTCTGCCACATACAGCATCCCCAGCACAGGCCCGGCTGCTCACACACACATGTCTTACATCACACTCCAATCCAGTAAAGATGGACTAAAGATAAATAATATATGGATGTCTGCTGCTGAACAGCTCTTCTAAGTATAGGATTACTGTAAGGCTCTCTGGCCTTGGGGTTATTCTGTTGGAGGATTAAGTACTCTTTATGCGTGTATGTTTTAATAAAAGCCGCTTTCAGAGATACCAAGGGTCAACCTTATTATAAGCCCAGACCCGGTGGTGACAACAGTGGAACTCACATCTTTGGCATTGTTTATGACGTGTTTCCCTGTGGTGAAGCTATTTTTGTATTACTCTCTGAAACTTAATAGGAGCTTTAATATGAACAATGATGCGCCAACTAGAAGTGTTTGTAAATGCTGGTGTAAAGCATTAGGTGACAAAAGATGTACTGTAGATTCAGATAGTTTTGTAGGTACACAATGAGCTATAGCTGGTCTGTTAGTATACCATCTAAAGAAAACTATGTTTCGGTATAGATGAAGCCATACAGTTGTAGCAAAACTGATTGGTTTAAGGCTGTCCCAATAGTTATAATACCCTGATGTCTACGTCGCCAGTAGGATGCAAAGACTGCAAACAATACCCAATGGAGCGTGTCCAGACAGGTCTGGCACCACCAGGCTACATCCAAACACCAAATGCACTATAATAGCTGGTGGTCTTTAACTGACACTAGTCTGTCTGCATGTGTGTGTGTGTGTGTGTGTTGCAGTCTCAGTCAGGAGGGTCTCCCCACTCGTCCCCTAGCCACGGTGCGGGCTGCTCCATGCCCATGCCCATACGCTCCACATCTGCTGGCTCCACCCCTACCCACACCCCACAGGACTGCTTGGCAGGGGTGGGGGGGGACGTACTAGAGGCCTTTGCTCAGGGTAAGTTCATCTTCAACTTGATCCCACCATGGTCTACTGTGCTTATTCTGTACATAACATACAGTATGTACTGTACAAGTAATGGTTTTATGTCAAGTACTGTAGCTTCAGTAGATTGAATAACTTTAAAATCATTTAAAATACGTTTATTTGCTGCCTTGAACTTGAAATTGTATTTTTAGAGCCCGAAAAGCGCTATTAATTATTTATTTAGCAACCCTTCCCCCTGACAGAACTATTATAAAGGATAATAGTTTCCAGGAAGTACTGTGATAACAGAGCTATCAGTTCACCAGTGGAATTTGTGCATGTACTAAAATACTAAATATTTCAGTGGTATATGTTTCCTTTCCCTATAGCCACTGCTAACATTATCACATTGCAAAATGTTGTGGAAAGAAAACTGTGAAACTGGTATTTTTTATACTGTATCTTGATTTAAGAGTTCCTATTTTTTCAACAGGTGTACCTAGAAACCTCCGGAATGATCTGTTAGTTGCCGCTGACTCAATCACAAACACCATGTCATCACTGGTGAAAGAGCTTCACTCAGGTTAGTCAGTGTTTCTCGTGTCAGATTGACAGATTTAACATGTTATTGTTCAATCTGCCGCAAATGAGTAATGCATTTTCCATTCTGTATAAAACAAGAATGAATAAGATTAGCTTTTCATCGACCTGGGAATGAGTATTTTCTGAGAAATGTAAGCACATTGACTTTCCATGACATATTTGTTGTACAATGTAGTCAGTTTTGCCTTTTATGCCTTTGTATGCCTTTGTATGTGGGTTATGTTGTGGCCCAAACAAACACGTTCACTGAATTAGCATATCTTCCCTTTACAGTGGATGATGTGGTGGAGCATGAGGAGATGCACATGAGGAATGGACGAGACAGAGGTGAGTCTGACATGAGCTTAGGTTTACATGCATGACAACCCTGTTGAGTGCCTGTATTTGACGCGCTGCCATCTCATTAGTGAACAGAGCATGCAAGTGTGTGTGATCGTGATAATGCACCATATCACATTGTTGTGTCATTCTCAGTAAAGGACATTTCCTTTCTGTGTTTTCCAGCTGAGGCAGAATGAACAAATAAAAAGTATGTATTATACAATAATCATACAATATACTGTACAATATAGCTACAGTATACTGTAATATACTGTATATCATACCATTTACAATATACATGATGTATTACTGCTACAAATGTATTATATGCAGTCATTTGTATATACTGTATATTTATACATGTGGTACAGTAACGATGGCAGAGGTCTCAAACTGAAAGCATCCAGTGTCCCAGGTCCTGAAGTATATGCCTACATCAACTATCCACAAGTGGAATGCTTTTATGCCAGATTTTAGACTCATGGTAGACTCCTAACTAATTTACTGGTGAGGGCATGTTAGTGTCGCATGACACGTTTTTGGATCACATTTCCCATCAGTAGCCAATCCTAGTCGAGCCATGCTTGATGTCTGGCCGATAGTTTCCACATTATTAAACTGAACTTCATAAAATAGTGTAGCCTATGTGTGCATGTTTGTTAAGGTTGTTCACATTCAGCCTCATGAAAGACTGAATTCGCTCACACATTACTTTAAGCAATAATGGTTTTGGTCTTCCAATTGAGAAATATATCCAAAATAAGAGCTCTGGTGTCTAAAGCCGAACTAGAGATGATCATCCATGCTTTT
>JAODTR010026691.1:0-22895 GCA_025399935.1 Amblyopsis rosae
TGGGCTCCGTGGCAAACCCAGCCACCAGGCGCTCGCCGGCGAGCCCTCCATCTGGGCCTGGCTCCAGACGTGGGCCCTGGGCGTCCTACATGCCAGTAATTTCTACCTTCTAGAAATGCTAATAGGCAAACTATTAGCATTTCTACTAGACCCATAGACCATGTGTCAATTAAATAACATTTTGTTGGGTTTGTTTAGTTGCGTAATAACATAAACAAGGACAACGCAAATAACACTAATGTAGTAGGATGTTTAATGCATCTAGAAATTTGAAATTAGAAGTTTCTACTATTAAAACATTTGGGGCTGGTTTTCAAATCAGAGCAGCAGTTAAGCACTATAGGTTACTAATGTAATGCCTTAATTGGATGTGACTTTGCTTTTCTTACACCATCCATGTGTTTCCATCTTGAGGTACAGCTTTGGAGCTTAATAAAACCCAGAATCATTGTCATGTTTTCATACATGAATCCCAAAATACTATCGCATATATTAACAATATGATACCTGCATAGAGAAATGTGAAATGAGCCAGTCCCGTAGGGTGCCTTTTGAGTAAGAAAAAACAAAACAAAAGAAATAATAGGATTTAAAATAGTATCCTTATCACACACTCTTAAGAGCGGAAGAACTGCTTAAGAGCACCCATTCTAATTTCCTTATCAGTTCTCAATGCTATGTGTTCACATTTCAATAAAAAAACTCTATAATTGAAGTTAAGGTTTATTCAATATTCGTACGGTTACAAAGCTATGTTAGTGTTTTTTTTTAGTGTCATTCAATGCTAAACGTTTAGGTCATAAAAGAAAGGATTAAGAAGTGATATGAAGCCAGTCTCAGACACTTAATATCCTCTGGAAGCGTAAAATCATCACAGCCAAAATAAAGAAAACAGCTGAACGCCACCACCAGAATATCACAGCAGCCACAGAACAGTGGAGCTCTCTGTGAAACATCCCCAAATATGGATCCAGAAAAGACTCCGCTGGCTACCTCTGTCCCACCTTGACCAGCAAATACTTGGCCTTGTTTCCCAGGCGGGTGGCCAGCTGATCACGTCTCCAAAGGCCTGCTCTCCTCTGGACAAGGCTGCAGGCTGACCGGTCGATGACAGACTTGTCCAGAGAATGTCTGCAGGTGAATGGGCTCCTTTTCTGGACGCACTTCCCCTTTCTTGGCCTTATTTCGGCCCGGACAAGTCACGTCGGCTCCCTTCGAAGAGACCCTCTGACCTCTGAAGATCTGTGCACGGCGTTTGCACAGGCCCACTTTGCTCAGTAGGATGAACACGTCCCCCCTGAAAGCCTTGGTGAAGATGGCGTAGAGGAACGGGTTGGCGCAGGAGTTCAGCGGGTAGAAGAGCACCAGAAGTATTTTGGAGTTGGAGACGGTGATGAGCGGCCGGTCTAGCACGGCGGACATGGCGTAGAAAGAGATGGGAGCCATGCACAGGAAGTCGGTGAAGATTAGTACCGCCATGCGCTTGGCGATGTTGGTGTCCTGGGACCCGGACGGGTATCCGGGGTTACGCACCGTGCAGTAGATCTTCACGTAGCAGCCGCAGATGACCAGGAAGGCCAGGATGTTGAGGACCAGCACAGTCACCACGTAGACCCGCGCCGCCGCAGACTCCGTGTCCATGGGCAGGCAGATGCTGACCTTGCCATAGCCGCTGACGCCCACCAGCGGCAGCAGGGCCAAGAGGAGGCAGAATACCCAGCCGCCCAGCATGGCGGCCGCGGCGTGGCGCAGGCGCAGCTTGCGGTCCGGCCGCATGGCGAAGGCGATGGCGTAGCACCGCTCCAGCGTGATGGCCGTCAGCGTGTACACCGACAGCTCGCTGGCGAACACCGTGAGGAAGCCGGCGAGGCCGCAGCCCGGCCCCGTCTGCCAGCCGATGGCATGGTTGAAGTACTCGGCCCGCGTGTGGAGGTCCACCGAGGCGATGATCAGCAGGTAGACGCCCATGCAGAGGTCGGCCCAGGCCAGGTGGCACATGAGGAAGCGGGACACGGAGAGCTTGTAGTGGCTGGTGAGGAGCACCAGCAGGACCGCGGCGTTGCCCAGCACAGCCAGCAGACTGACCAGCCACACGGACACGCGTAGGAAGCCAGAGCCCATGATGTCCTCGCACGGGTTGAACGCGTCGGGCGCCGGCGCGCACGTCACCTCCTCGCCCTCCTCGCACACCACGTAGTCGTAGCGACTGTCGAAATCCAACCTGCCGTCTTCCTGCGGGTTCTTCAGCCTGTCCCCGAAACCCAGGTAGTCGTCCCCGTCCTCGTCCGGCTGGTCGCCGCTGAAGTAGCCGTGGTGATGGTAGTGGAGGCTGCCGTGGACGTCGCCATGCCAGCGGCGGTGGTGGCGCCGGCCCTGATGAGGCTCGCCGGGGGCCCCGTTGTCCGGCTCCGGCTCCGGCTCCAACGGGGCTGAGTCGGGGACGCTTTCCCGCTGCAAGGAAGGCTGATGGAGGGGCTCCACGGAGCGCTTCTGGTGCTGGTTGTAGGCGGCAGTCAGGTTGCAGAGGAAGTACTCCAAGAAGCTGGAGACGGGGACATGAGGCGTATTTAGACAGCACATGGGCAATGCACAGACAAGTAGTAGTAGTTAATAGTAGTTTACAGGAGTTAATGGTACAGTATCTATCCATCCATCCATCCATCTTCATCCGCTTATCCGGAGTCGGGTCGTGGGGGCAGCAGCTGCAGCAAGGGACCCCAAACCTCCCTTTCCCGAACCATATTAGAAATCTCTGACTGGGGGATCCCGAGGCGTTCCCAGGCCAGTGTAGAGAGATATAATCTCTCCACCTAGTCCTGGGTCTTCCCCGAGGCCTCCTCCCAGCTGGACGTGCCTGGAACACCTCCCAAGGGAGGCGCCCAGGGGGCATCCTTACCAGATGCCCGCACCACCTCAACTGGCTCCTTTTGATGTAAAGGAGCAGCGGCTCTACTCCGAGTTCCTCACGGATAGCTGAGCTTCACTGAGCTAATGGTACAGCAGTTAAAAGTAATCTATAGTACTTTAGTACTATTGGAAAGAGTAAATAAACAACAAGAACAGACTGAGCTGAGGACAACTTGTCTCCTCACTCAAATAATGTATATAGCTAGTTTAAGAAAGGGCTTTGAGAGAAAAAGAAAACTGAAAAGCTGTGTTGAGAGAGCCATTATAAGTCTGCCTCATCCCTCTTCCTACAATAACAGCAATGAGTGGCGGTAATCATGGCAATGCTGTAATATGTTATAGGTAAATCCATCAGAGCGTTTATCCCTTCCAAGATCCACACCATACTGTATAAGTAGCTGCCCCAGTCACATTTATTCTGTGACATACTGGTAACTGGTACAGTCTGCTGTACACTGGTTTTAATCAACTGTGAAGGTAGTTTTCTATAGTCTTACCGTCATCATCATCATCATCAGCATCGAGCAAAGAACGACACTAAAGTATTTTCTCGATGGAAAATGTATGTTTTGACTCTTCTCCTGACTGTCTTCTGCTAGTTTGGTTCACAGGTTTGTCCAACCACCTCCAAAGTATTATTGTAAGTGTCTGCACTTTTCAAACAGGTTCAATGGACGGCTTCCCAACATGGTTGTGTGCGTGTAGAATGATAGCATATCAGATTAAGGAAATAGGAAAGAGGTGGGAAGGGGCTGCATTCTGTCTTTTCGGACCTACCCGCGTTTCTTCTTGAGGTTTTTGAAGCCGCAGCAGTGGCTTGGATAGGTGAGGTGTGCCGACGTCAGGTGTTTAAACGTCTTGATCGGGGGCAGCTGCTTGAGAGCCCAGGTCTGGCGTGCTATCAGCTCACGGAGAGACCCCATGCCAGCGGTGGGCAGGGAGTCTATCCCAGTCAGGGACACGTCTCTGAGAGAGGAATGACAGGGCAGGAGAGAGTCAAGTGACTTTGGAAAAAAACATGTACAGCAGTCAGAAAAGTGAGGTTGATTTTTCCAGCAGTGTCATTTGCATAAAGTGCTCCCGCATAAGATGTCATTAAATGATAGGGAACGTCTGAGTGTTAACAGTGATTTTTTTCTTGATGCCTCCACACTGGAAAATATGATTCTTTTAATGTATTTTTTGTCTGTCCTTACATCATATTTTTGTGCCAGTGGGGTGAGATAACTACATACGTTTCCAGTGCAGTTTCACTTTTATTAGAAAATACCAAAATGATGTGTGTTGAAAATGAGAAATGCCTTCTATCTATTGTCTTTTAAGGAAAAGTAGATTTTATTTGCTCACTACACATCAGAATCAAGGATGTTTATTTTTATTTCAAAGCACTCCAATACATGTTACTGTTAGATAACCTAATGTTATAATTCAAGTAAACATGTTTCTATTGTTGACTTTATAGCACTAAGAGTAGAGTATTTAGAAGTTGTGCCAAATCCAGCTCAACTTCGGTGGGACCCCCATCACCCTAACGTTGCTTGCACCGGACTGCGGACGGAGGACATTTTCCCCCTCACGGGGGGGTCAAGTGGGGGCCAACAACTAGTTCTGTTGCCTCATTTACCTCATGCCGCCAAGTAATCAAATTACGTAATTTGATTAAAACAGAGGAAATGCGAGCCCAACAATGCATGAATCACTCATGTTGCTAAGTGACTTGTACTGTTTTCTGCACTCCCGGAAGTATTTCCCTCTGCTCTCCTGGAGGATATTGAGTGAAACTTTCAAAAAGTTAGCTTTTATGACAGTTTGGGCCGGTTTTGTCATCTGCCGATGTTGAGCCCATGACCTCATGGATGTGACTTCATCCAGGACATGTTCTCCACTGGAACAGAGGAGGAAGTAGAGGGCAACATCTACCTTAACAGACAGTGGACGACTAGACCGCCGCGGTAAAGGGTTCTCAAGGGGAAAAGGGCCATGCTGAGAACAGCAAAACACACCCTCACTGAAGTGAAGTGTTATTTGCATCCTTTGATGATATGCTATCACTTCCTCCAAACATATTTCTCAAGATGTCCGCACAATCTAAAGAAATGGTTGGAAAGATTTAGGAATGAGAATGTGTTAGAATTTTAAAATATCTTTTGTGGCGGTAACAGGTGAAAGATGTACTGTATTGTGATATACGGCAGTTGCTGTACTGACAGCATTAATCAATATTTAAAATCAATAGCCGGTCAAATACTTACAAAAGCATGGGGCCGCTAATGGTTCCCGCTAAAGACCGTTCATCCATCTTAGTCAAATGCTTGTTTCTGTGAAGGTACCTGACAAAGAAAACACAACATTTATAGTTTGCCGTGGAAAAACCTGTACTGCACATTTCAATCAGACTGAAGCACGGGTGGAGAAATATTTTCCCGAGGCCTCTTTACAAACAATTCCCGCATTTAGTTTGTTCTCATTCTGGGGATGAAACAAGTTTTAAGTTGATTCTAATCAAGATACTGTAGGATGGAATGGAGTTCTACTGCTAAGACATATGAGACTGTTGCCACAGATCCCCCAGAATCTTCTTAAATCTAATAAGGAAAATAGAACTGTGAAGGGAGTATTTGTCTTGGTCAGAATGTGCTTAGATCAGCTCTCCCTACATACTGAAGTGTGCTCTAAGCCAATGCAAACACCGGCATGGTAAAACTCACTACAGTGACGGGCTGACTTAATTAATTAGACCTTCATAAGGACCTATGGGCCACCTGGAGACACTTTTTTTTTTTTAAAGTTTGATTTCTAGCATTAATACCTCATATGCTGATTCAAGACCAGGGAGCTAACGGATAACATTATTAGGCTACCTGTTCTATCTTAACTCGGGAGTAAACAACATGAAGATATGTGTGTTCAAATTGGCAAACAAAGGTGAACGTTTGCAAATACACGCAAATGGTCTGAGGAGGTATTTCTCGAACACACATGGACATTGGATGAAGGGTTACAGTTTAAATCTAACAATTCGGATTGTATAGAAAAAACGTTAAACTTGAAATTTTCAAAGCAAACGAACATTCGCCTCAGTTCACCAAATCTGAATCCACCTTAAGTCCCTCAGTTTCATGCGGTTCAAGTAAAGAAACAAATACCACATTCCTAATCAAGAACTAATACAGGAAATATACTGTAGGCCTATAGGCCCTTTTTAAGAACATCTGAGACGGCCAGTGGAGAACCCAACCGGGATGTCTGCACATAGAACGTAAAGTTTTGAGTAAGGGAATACTGCATGCCAGATGTCCAAAATGGTTTAATCCAGTTAATATAGCGAGCAGCATACTTTATTTTATTATTATTTATTTTTGATTATTTTAATTCAGAAACGATTTTAAGGCTTTTAATTGAGTGCTCTCAATTTATTACTGAACAAACTAGTGTGAACTCAAGTATTGGCTGTCTGGTGTATATTTTTTATTTCTTTTGGTAACGGTTAACTGAATAAAAATGCTTGATATTATTAATGCCTTGCTTCATGAAATAAGTGACTTATGGTTTATATGAGCAGTTAAAAGTTATAACAATTGGAATTAATGTTCCTAGGTTGTCAGGATACTGTTAATAAATAATCAGAACACAAACATACACTTCGCCTAACTTGGTCCCATTAAAGGCATGTTGTTTTATCTCTTTGAAGCCATTTCCATACAGCATTCTGGATGGAAGGAGAAATATACAAGTATTATTACAAAATACTATTGGTTTGATGTGTGTGTGTGTATCTCTACATAATTTGGACTTCATTTTGATGTATCTCTGTGTGTGCGCATAGCTTACACTGTCAGCACATCACTGGTGATACCGCGGAATGAGTTGGCGGGGATCTCCGTGATGTAGGGATGATCAACTATTTCCCTGTGCAGACAAGGTGACAGGAAATGACACGGTGCTACAGACACAGACATGCAGTACCATCCAGGGCCAGTGGAAGGCGAACACATGCTAATGCCTCGGTACAGGAAGTTAAAGTAGCTCTGGAGAACTTGGAGGAACAATATGACGGGTTTTCAGATGTTTTGGTGCAAGGTAATAACATAACACAATAGAATAACACTTTATTAAAGCTAAAAATTACATCCATCCATCCATCCATCTTCATCCGCTTATCTGGAGTCGGGTCGGATCGCCGGGGCAGCTGCTCCAGCATAACTTCCTTTTCAAAATCATTATTGGAGTGTTGAAGTGTTTGTTTCGTCAACTGCTAAGCATCCAATGCAGGTGTCAGCACAGATAGTCTGACTGAAGTGTGCGAGTGCATACACACACACACACACGCACACATATACAGTTACTGCTTAGGATTACATGTAGCCGCTTACAATATGAAGTTCATGTCATTGGAACGGATGTTGCTCAGGTCAGGAATGGCGGTCAACCCTGTATTGAAAATCCCCCTGTAAACACCAAAACAAACAGCCATGAGAACTGTACCACATACAGTCCTGATATACAGTATATTAAAGTGACTGTCATCCTTTTGAATCATAGTTTAGCATTCTGCCTTCATTAATCATGTTCTTGGGGCATTTTTTTGCAAACATTTGGGAATATAGTATACGTGTGCACTATGCATAATGCATCATGAGCAGATTGGAGTCTACAGAGGTTAAACTGCATCTTGTAATTCATATCATGGTTCTGAAGGTCACAGAGTTCCTTGTCGTTTTTAGCTAATGTGTCATGGTCAATGCCTGTAATCAGAAGTTCACCATTTTACAGAATGACAAATTAGATACTATTGTATAGTATAACAGGCTGATCATTTGGTTTTACAATAAATAGACAAATGATCACTCTCACGTATCACGTCTCCATCCAGAATGTGGGGATACAAAAGGTAACTTTTAGTTCTAGATGGCATGGCTTGCATAATGCTGGCTGTGACAAGCACCAGTCATTGGCATTTTAACCATGTAAAATCCACCTCACACTTGACAATGATGTGAACATGAAACCTGGGTCTCTGGTGTCCAGTACATGCACAATGCAATACGATGAACAATGCTCACAGATATTTGAGGTTTGGGAGATCCTCAAAGGCATTACCATCTACGAAGACCAGACTTTTTGCATTCCGTATTTCTCTGAAACAAACACACAACAAACGCTTTTAAAAAAACATATAGAAACATTATTTTGAGATAAGAAACACATGCACACAAATACATATACATACTGTATAACCATATTTGAATGTTTGCTGTCAATTCAATGTTTGCTGTCTAGTATATTTTAAACTTAAAAGTAATAAAGTTATTTTCACATACACATGTCTATGTGGAGGTAATTCATGGAGCACCACCAAGGTTTGTGGAGAAAATGTGTGTATTTGTCAGTGAGTTTCAAACTGTTCATTTCTTCAATTTTTATTATTCATCGAAGGTTTATATTTCAGTTTAACACTACACAACTGCATAATATACATTGCATTTTCAGCCATGGTTTTCAGGTGGGAATCTAACCCACCAAATCAGATGCTGGCAGCCATAGGCAGCCCCCAGAAAGCAAGGCATTCATTTGAATCTGACTCGTAAAAGAAACCTGAGAGATATTCCATGCAATGCCATTCCAGAGCACTAATCACGGAGGAATAGTTTCTAGAGGTGCCTTCCCTTTTACAAGAAAATAAATAATAATGTCTTACCGTATATGTCTTATATACAGTATACTGTATGTCTTACTGTATTGTTGAACCTTTCACTCTATTTATACTATTAACTTTTAAAGAATATGCAGTTGTCTTAATATTTTTCTCTATATAAATTCATAGAGGCTTAAATTATTCTCAATAATTTGCTACCTGGATTAAGGGTTTTATGGTTCAAAATCTAAATTGCTACAATCACATTCACACACTTATTTTACAGTATGTGCACATAATGCTCCATTACAAATGGCTTATATGGACAACTTGTTAACAAGGCAATCCTAGAATGACAAATTTGAATTGCTACCAGCTTTAGGACATTTTGCTGAAAAATGCACAATAATCCTTTATGTGAGAATATACCAAAAATCATTTGACTGCCGCTGTGTGTAATAGAAAATATTCAGAAACCACATCTCTTTTCTGCATGCACATCTGCTTTGTTGTTAGTATAAACCTTTACATTAAAACATGTATTCACTTGTAAAAGAAAAGAAAAAGAAAAGAAAAGAAAAGAAAATGGGTACAGAACATTTTATATTTTGCGTGCTTAGCTCTTAATTTGCCAATGGAAAGAAAAATAAATATTATTATATTATAGTCCCACTAGGAAAATTGCAGTTGCAAATTGTAGTTAAAACTTCATGAATATAACGTAAAAGACAGCACACAGATTCACTGATTTTAAAAGAAACTGAACCAATAATAAACCAATGATGTACTGTATCAGCGTATTGTGTGTGTCGTGCACAACAACAGTATGAAATCCATTCATATTGATTAAGAGGAATAAAGATCCTGTTTCTGTACTTACATGTGGGTGATTCTCTTCAGGTTGTGGAATGCGTGCCTCTCCAGTCTCTCCAGGGTCACATCCACGGATATGTGTCTAAAACGAATCATCCAACAACAACATCTAATAACGTAACAACAAATTCAGGAAGTAAATGAAACATACGGATCCTTATTCTGTGCATATTGTACCTGAATCAACATGATGCAATATAACTGCGGGGTTTAGAGAATGGTCCTATATTATAGGAGTCCACTGTTGCTAAACCATGTGAAGCCTTCCCTTGGGAAATTACACTGTTCTGCCCACAACACATACATAGTCATCAGTTACTGCGCCTTCATTTATTATTATGGGAAATGGACTGCATTTATATAGCGCTTTTATCCAAAAGCACTTTACAGTATTTTTGCCTCACATTTACCCATTCACACAGCGATGGTGATTGCTGCCATGCAAGGTGCGACCAACCACCGGGAGCAGTTGGGGGTTAGGGGGTTAGGCATCTTGCTCAAGGATGCTTACAGGTAGGTCAACACATCTTGGGTGGGCTCCCATAACCTTCCCAGACCACTAGACAATCATGCCCCCTATTGCCTGCCCCCTCTTACTACTAGGTACCTAATTACTTTCATGAAAACATAGCTTTAGTGTAATAATTAGACAAAAATGTAAACACAGCATTTAGAAGTTGTAAAAAATGTCTATATTTACTATTAATAATAAATAGCCTAGTAGTGTTTCCAGTAGTGTAGCCTAGTTGGTGTTTCCAAAGGTAAACCTAAATTGAGACTGCAAGCTTAAGTTAAGTAAGTGACATTTAAGAGTCCAGTGAATGGATTTCCCTTTATGCCAGAGGGAAGCAGAGAAGATGCTAGCGGTGAGCGATCGCTGCTGAAGGATGAGGTCAATAACTTAACGCGTGACTTGGCGGCAGACAGACTGCACTTGAAGGCCAAGGATCACAGCTGGGGTATATTTTAACACTGAATGCCCCTCTCGCTCTCTCTCTACCAGTAGTCTACAAATCACCACACACCCAAATCCAATCATCCAATTTTGCAGCATCAAGATAACCTGACATACCAGATGGATTTTTAGTCACAAGTCCATCTGGGGAGCTATCCATCGAAACTATTTGTAAAGGGCAGGCACTTTCAGAAAATACCTGGCAGTTGAGACAGGTTGGTCTCACAAGGCCAGCAGCAAACCAGGCCCCAATGCGGTGAGAGAAGACCGACATTCCTTTTCTAGGAACGCATCATGGCGACAAAACTAAACATCACGTTGTCCGCAAAAGCAGCGTAGCGGCAACAGGTGGACGCCAGCAAGGATGATGCTCGTGTTTGCATGGCAGCTGATGTATTAATGAGAGGCGAAGGCAATAATCGCGTTTGGATGATTAACACTCACATGCTTGATATGTTCATCAGGTTGGCGAACGCATCTGTCGGCACGGTTGACAGACGTGTCTCCATGAGCCATCTGTTGAGAAATTGAAGATCAACACATTTAACACATTGTACAACAAGTGGAAAATAAAATGGAAGGTTCTAGAAGTCAGACAGCGTTGTTTCGTTTTTAAAAGTACAAGTAGGCCTACTACTACTGCTACTACTACCAAAACTGTGTTTTGGCTAATAATATTATAAATGATCAATATCAAAATGATAATTATTAAAGGTCACCTGAACAGCTAAATGTCAAAAGGTATATTTTGACAGAAACATTGTGCAGCCTGTTACTTTGAAGCATTGTAGGCTTCATGCAGTACTGATGAGGTTAGGCCAAAAGTTAAACTTTAAATATAATCCGCAATGTGTACTGCATTAGCAAATGCTCGGGACTGACACAATTTTTGCTTCAAAGTTTCTCAATTCTTGGATGAAAGTGGATTTCTGTTTTTAGAGTGAGTTTCTTTGAAGTGCATCGTGTAACAACAACCTGCTCAGGAACATGCATGAAAGCAATGGCTCGGATCCAACTGGACACAATTCTGCAGTCAAACATGGTCTGGGTCTGTTTAAGACCAGTGTTTAGTTTTTTCAGTTTTTTTAATCAAACAAACGGTGCGTGGAAATTATAATGGACCCACACATTATACTGGAAACGCTATTCTGTGTCTACAGAACAGCAGAAATATACTAGGCTATACTAAGATACTAATAAATCATTACATGATTTATTAGTATCATTACATGATTTATTCATACAACAGACCTAAGGAAGCTCTTTAATGCCTTCGTTAAATTTGTCCATTCTACTTATCCGCCTCATCTCTTGCTATTTTGTGCAGAGAACCTGACAAAACGGTTGTGATTATTATTAATGGTTTTATAACAAAAACAGTTCCCTAAAAAGATCACACATTACAGAAAGGAGGAAATCGAAAAACCTGCATTTGCTGAATGTAACTCATTTTAATTCTTGGTTTGATGCAGTCTACCATCCATCAACATCTCTGACATTATAAATACAACAAGTGAGAGAGAACCTATTTGACTGGCATTTCCCTGGCTCTCCTGTTTAAGTGATGTCGCACGGGTTAGAGTGATAGTTATTTTAAAGGTACATTCCTCAATATAGTTCTAGTACCCCCAGAACAGCAAACTGCTCCAGCTCACTGTTTATATTTAAATAAAGGTGTGCACGCATAGAGCTGCAGGGAGGCGTAGTGTAAGCAACTCAGACACAAAATGAGGAGTGAACCTTTAATACGGTCGCCACTTGGGGCCCAACATTTGTGGTAGTGAGATGGCGTTGAAGTCAAGCATGTTTTGAAATGGTGGTAGAGCTAGATGAGGCTATAAAAACTGTTGTAGCAAAGCCGATTGGTTAAACGCTGTCCAATAGATTCAAAATGAACCAGAGGTCTATGCCTAGTAGTAGGTAAAGACACACTTCCCAATGGTGTGTGGCCAGACCCTATATTCACCAAGCCGCCATCTTTAGGAACCCCGGAATCTCTCAGGGGAACAATAATGTAACTCAGAACGATGTGACTCATGGTTCTGGTGTGTGATTGGTCGAGGTGTGGGGTGGTTGTCAGCCTCGCTGAGCTCTCTTTCACAAAGTAAAGCAAACAGAGACTCAGGGACACAGAGCAGACCCCGACACCAAACACCCCTGGCACTGCAGGCAGCGCACGCTGCTGCTCTGCAGCCTCAAAGCCAAATAATCAGCACAGGCGTTTCTTCTCCGGGAGCACAGAAGGCAGCCCTCTCCTACTCTACAGGATCTGAGGGAAAGTAACTCCCTCAATATGTCGTGTTGGATAGCGAGCTGTGAAAACAAACAGATTCAAAATTGAGTTTGAAGTCGGGAGAAGCCACGAAATTGGAAATGGTGTCATCAACACACGGACAATATCGGAACATTTACTGTGGTCTCACTCTGATTTGTAATGGCACGGTGGTTTGGTAGAAAAGTCCAGTTACATACAGTCGGCCTACTGTATATGCACGCTTCAGAGGTGATACACTAAAAATGATGTAGGCCTATGTCTCAACTTCAAAATATCTAATGAATAAATGATTGTTTTAGCCTTCTATATTTATGGCATGAAAATTATACTATGTATAATAAAGTAAGTTTGATGTAAAAATGGCTATCACGCCAAGTCCTTAATGTCATATGGAACCTGTGTCCCTATAGAGGCTATACACTACTAACCTGACACGCCAGAGGAATTGTTGTCACAAGTCCATCTGGGGAGCCATACATTGAAATTGTTTGTGAAAGGCAGGTACATTAAAAAAAATACTTGCAGTTGATTGGATGAACCATCTGGTCGTTTTTGCTGTCGCACATCTAAACCACGCCCATATAGCTATCAACACGACGCTGATTGGAAAGTTCAATTGCTACTCGACACATTCAAAGTGATTCCGAGGCTTTCCAGACTGATTCTCACAGCGAAATATAACTTAAGCTCGCGAGATCAGGATGGTACCGTGAGGCTAGGCTATTTATCAATGTAAATCAATTGTAGACAATTATATTGAATAACTTGAGGTAACTGAACTTAACAGTTAAAACCCCCAGCCCTCCTATATCCCTAATCAACCCATCCCCCCCCACCCCCCCCCCCCTCTCTCTCTCTCTCTCTGTGTGTGAATAACATAGCCTAAAAATAACATCTATACATAAAAGTTACGGAATTGCTGTAGGCTATTTTCTTTGGAACTGTGATAAGATTAAAATAAAGCATATAATTAAATAAAGTTTTTTTTAAAGTTAGTTTTACCGACTTCAAATTGATCAATAACAAATGGACGCAATATGTCCTGCAGCATGTGTTTCGTTCAGATAGACGGCCTTAGTTTGTCTCTGAAATCCTACTCACAGTGTCTCCGTACTTGCGGGAAATCTTGGGAGAATATCAATTCCAAAGCAAGAGATGGTGTAAGCCATCCACTCAGAACACTCGCAGACGGTCGGGCACGATTCAGGTTCAGTCAGTGTATTGATGGGAAACGTGACGAGAGTAAACAACGCACACGTTATCAGTTGCATACTCGCCTAAAAAAATATCAACAGATTTTTTTCCACCCGGTTCTTTCGGTTGTCCAAACCAGAACGCACAATTTATTTTAATCTTAATATAGCCAAATAAAATGATGATCAAGGGATACGTTTTTCTTACTGGTCCAGTCCTTCTTGAGTAAAGTGGAAAGGATGCTGCAACGGAGACAGCTGTAGCCGCTGTTGTTTTGGACTCTGGAGGTGGTCTTTGAGGTGGCTTGAGGGGTGTGCATAGACTTCTGAGGCACTCTTGTGTTAGACAAGAGAATTTACATTTTCCAAGCCACTTCGGCATATTATGTTAGTTTATAGCCTACATTTGATCTGCTCAGTTCCCCGTTTATTCCTCTCAAGATATGCATTTTTATTTCACTCCAAATTTGTTCTATGAACAAATATTTATTTTATTTTTTTAATTATAGTTTATTTCGTTTAGTTTATATAGCGGCAGTAGTGGCGCATGCACATATATTTGGACAATGTAGTTCTCTATGAACACATTCCTGTGCAGCATTCTCTTCAATAAACTACATTTCCCGGAACCATTGCTGCCTATACGGTTTGTTGTCTTCCTATTCAGAGGCGGCTAGTTCAAGTTGCCATAGCAGAGGGAAGCTGGGAGTTGTTCTTCTGTAGTTATCCCTTCCAACTGAAGTTGTAAACAGCCCCTATGGAGCAATATTAACCCGGTAGGTTTGCCCGAGAATGTATTTTAGTGGTATCAATGCATTGAGACTGTATGGTGGAATCTTCATTGCATGAAATTGAAGAGTTGGCTAGCGGTGTTCTAGCCAGTTAGCTAACGTTAAGTTGCAACTTGTTGCTAGCCAGTAGGGTTATTATAAACAAACAACGCCCAGCCTGGAGGTGTATTGTGTTTTTGACTGTTTCGTTTACCATGGCCGCAAGTCTTTTCATTGTGTTTCAGTTTCAGGGCGACGCTGGCAAAGCTATAATGTGTGCATGCTAGTATGACAGAATTGTGATGTTGTCTTATTCTTTAATCTGATTAACGCGCTTTGGCGTTTACCAAGCCAAGCTAGTTTCTGTAATCACCATGTAATCATCAGTTTGCCCTATCAGCCGTTTTATGTCCACCGGTATTAGACCTCCGCTGTCCGAAGCGATGGATTCCTCCAGCGGGTCGGACACAGGCGACAGGGCTAGAGGACACAGGTCTCGGAGACGTGATGCTCACAACAGACATGGGCGGGACAGCCGCAGGGTCAACGGGATTGGGACAGGCACTAGCTGTCAGACCGCGAACATCACGGATAAGATCAGTACCCTGGCCAGCACTTTACAGGTAGTGGCTGTACCACCCATATAATGTATATCCGTGTATTAACCACTGTACAATAAATAGTTGGAAGGGTACCAGTAATGCGCCATTACTGCCTGTTACTGTATGTTACTGTATGTTGTGTAGTTTTCATGTAAAATGTTAAATGCATTAATACAATTTACAATATCTCACAGTTCATAAAGTATTTAAATGTCTACACTGCTTTTTCTTGGTATTTTACCATGTCCTTGGCACTACTGGCATTAATTTAACATGCTTGAGCAAGATGCTTTACCCATACGGGGTCCTATATAATAAAATTGTACACTTTTGAACAAAATAATTTGCTAAACGGCAAAAATAATGGCCACATTTTAACCGATGTGGCACACAGTGTGTTAACCATAATACAGTATTTGGAATTGACCAAACAAGGATTTCAGAGACATTTAGGATTGTCAATTACCCCATTGGCCATAAAACGTATTCAATGATTCCCAAAGGTAATGTTGTGTATTTTCCAACTTGCTTTTTCTCTGTCTGGTAGGACACCAGCAGAAACCTGAACAAAGTGGATCATATGTTGGGACAGTACAGAGAGCATACCGACGACCAAGCTGAAGCTATGGCAGTGGTAAGTATTACCCAGTGGCAGTTGCTTGACATTGGATTTCATGTCTGTTTATAAGTGGATAACAGATTTTTTGTTTAGGTAAACAGTCGTGTACTGAACTGCTTACCCAAAAGCGTTTTTATGCACCACTTATCTGGAACAAACTCTCAGCAAATTGTTGATGCTGTGAAACTATCACTTTTTTTAAATCAAGACTTTTCTTTTTACTGCTGCTGTTCCTTATACTTAAGGTTTTAGGTTAATGTCTTACACTGCACGATAACTATAACTATATTCTTATAAAAGTCTTATGATGTTTTTATCTTCTATGCAGTTACTTTTAATAGTTTTTATGTTTTTACTATGTTTTATGTAAAGCACTTTGCCTTGTTGTTGAAATGTGTTATACAAATAAATGCCTTACCCACAATTATTATATTATTATGATTATTGTATTATCAGACACAGATATTCTGATACTATAATACTTCATGGATTATAATAATACAAGTAATCTGAAACTGTACATATAACACATCATTATGACAATGATATAAGTATAGGCTAGATTTAAGAAAGTTTTTGGTGTTTTCCCATATTGCATCTCAAAAGAGTTGTTGATGATGTGCAGAAAACAAACATGGGAACCATGGCGATGTGTGTTCGTAGGTGTTTATTGATCAACAAATCCATATCTCCAGTCCATAGACAGACAAACATTGATATGAGCTTGCAGTCTTTATCAGTACATTATATCCTAATATAATTTTCTCTTCCTATTTCTTTCTATTCATCTACATCTGTGCTTTTATTGTTCCTTCCACCCCACCTGTGTTTTTTGACGGCTATCTACGTAACTTCCCGGGGAGCAGACTTGGGGAACATAGTGAACGTTTCCAAACATTGTGAACATATTCAAACAGTTTTCTGTTTGCTTTGAGTTCGCCGCAAATGCAAGCAAACGCTATGAGGAGGTAGTTCTTGGCGAACGCACATTGACGCTGGAACGAAGGGCGACAGTTTAAATCGAATCATTTTGGAATGTTTACACCCGTTCAAATGTCATGTTCAAAGCAAACACGTTCGGCGTGAACGTTCCGCCTCAGTTTGCCAATTCTGAACGCACCTCTGGTCTTTGATCACATTCACCTATGTGTGATGCTGTAGCCTTTGTGTGTGTAGCTCAGGGAGAACCTGGAGGAGTCAATACACCAGCTGCAGACCAACAGGCTGGGGAGGTCTGCTGCTGGAGCGCGTAGTGCATCCGCCTCTGCCTCCACCCTCTGCACCAGTGACCTGGAGACCGGCTCAGCTTCAGGTACCCATCCCATGACCTTCTGGTAAAGAACTGAACTGAACGTTCTGAACGTTTAATTAACGTTTTCAGTGAACGACCCGGTTCCTTGAAAACGTTCAAATAGTTCTTGAGCTTTAAAAGACGTTTAATGGGCGTTTAATGTTGACACAACCAGTGTTTTGTCAGTGCGCTATGCACCAAAAGAAGTGGTTCTAGAGCCACGCTGGTTCTACCAGCATCTTTCTCTAGGTCTACTGCTGAAACACAACAATCTAAAGCAGTAAAACACAAAGAATCACTTTGTGGTTGTTAGCTATGTGAGCGTTGTTCAACCCACAGCCTATATGGACAGTCCAACTCTTCCCTGTTCTGTAACCTGCTGTTCAGTCCACTGCCGTTTGCGTTTATTGAACTTGCAGCAGAAGTTCCCTCATCTTGAATCTTCATCTTGAATCTTGTTAGTTTAGTTTATTCATTTTTTTTGTTTATTACTTTCATACCTATATAGTAAATACTAAATAACACACATATTAATGGAAATATGAAAGTACGTCTGCGAGTGTGGTAGAAACCTGAAATGGCTTATATGAACCACATCCAAAAGTGAAATAAAACAAGAATTTCACGGTTTTAAAATTTCACATATGAAAGTCAGAACACTTACTGGCAGCGTTGTTCGGCAAACCTTTTAACAACATTCAAAATATCAAGACAAACTGACAGAGGAGCTCCAAAATCTAGAGCGATTCAACGCACTTCTATTGCTTTGACGCTCACGAAACAGGACCCATTCTATCAAATCCTCACAAATAAAGAGTCAAGTCAAGTCAATTCAATTTTATTTCTATAGCCCTTAATCACATTGCAGTCTCAAAGGGCTTTACAGCCTACCTTTCACATGGAAACACACAACACCCCCTTAACCTGCTCCTCCAAGAGGAGGACCTGCCATTAGTGACCTTTTTATGAGACAACGTCTGAAAGCAAGCCAACAATGTTAATATTCAACACTGGTGCTCAAAGTAGAGCTCATGAGTTTAAACTCTTTTTTTTTTTTTATTTCTTATAGTTAGTATTCATTTAGGTTTCCGACATATTAGGTTTAGTAGAATATACATACATTTAAATAAAGATAATCTGTTTATTACTATTATGACATTATTGCTATATTATTAAGAGAAGTGGGTCATAAACGTCCTTGTGCATTTACAACCTTTTTTTGGGAGTAAAACAAAATAAGAATAAAGTATAAGAAAAAAACAAGGTTATAATTCAAGTTGAATCAATTATTAACCCCTCTTATGAAAATATGATGACCAACCGTTTCTGCGCATGTGTATTTTCCATCTGTCTTGAGCCGTTTGTGCGTTTGGCTTTTTGCAGACACCCAACGTTTCTACCCTACGTCTCCCCTGAAGGACTATAAACGCACGGCAGGTCGGAGGAGACGGGCCCACTCATCCTCGGTTCGCTTCAAGGACACCGGCCTCCAAGGAGAGGATGTAAGGAATGTGCGTGTGTGCGCGCGCGCGCGCGTGTGAGAGATGACAAGTTGAATTAAGAAGAAAACGTAACAAGATAGATGGGTGCCGTTCAACTTTGTCACCTATGGCTACCACCAGGGGGAGCCATGTGGCAGAAGAGGTTTTATTGACTTTTTGCCTTGAGCCTTGGATTAGATTTTTGTCCAAAAGATTTACTGTGTTTGTGTGATATTTATGCTTTAAACATTTCTAAAAGTAACTGTGTCATATATTAAAATGTGAATATTATTAACTATGTGATTTATAATATGATTCTCTCAGATCCACGTCTTGCACCAGACATTCAGGGACTTGCGCTGTGACCAGGAGCGACTCTCGCATGACCTGGACAGAGAGATTCTAAGGAGGAACAGGTAGTTCTGACCTAGAGTGTCCTCTTAGCCTCATTTATTATAAAAATAACAGTAGATCCATCTTACATGTTCATGTAATTTTGTGTCTTTTAGGGCAGATATTGACACCAGGAGAGCGATGGAGAACCTTACAGAGCATCTTACAGTTTCCCAGAGACAGGACTCAGTGAGTTGTAACTTTCCCCCCAACTCCCTCTTGAAACCTCCATGATTCCACTGCAGTATAATAATGAATTTGAATCAATAGCGTGACCTGACGTAAATGCATTCCCAACGTTAAAAGCAGTGTTTCTAATGCAACAATCAAATACCCAGGAATTACCAGAGAATTCGTTGCTCCAAGAGTCTAATTATCATGTGTTCATACAATATGTTTTGTTGTGTGTAACAGTGCGTTGTAGTTGCAGTTGTACACGGAGGAATGTGATTTGTCTCCATAATTAGCAGCGAATGCCTGTATCCCAGACGGAACGCTTCTATTAGACTCTGCAGCATGCGTACTGCCAGAGACATGCCGCTAATAGAACACAGACAAATCATTTTAGTCTATATGAGATGTCTGTAACGGCAAATATGGCGGTTGGAAGAAAAGCACCAATCTTCTTCTTTATAACGGCCAAAACCGAGCCTATTTAGCCAATCGTGTGGTTGCACTGACAGTTGAGTATGCATACTAGAAGTAACTTGTGGTAAAAATGGATTTTTAAACCTTATTTTGGGAGTAAAACAAAATAAATGCATGTGACAATAAAAGCACCTTTACCGTACTTAACCTTTAAATGTTATTAAGCGTTTTTGTTAGTGGTCAGATATGTCTTCTGTTACCATGAAGGCTGTCTCATGGCCAGACTTTCCTAACAGCTTCCGCTGTGACTTCATCTACCTGCTGTCTCCCTGCGGCAGGTGCCCTCACGCGTGGAGCGGCGTCTGGAGGAACCGGAGAAGGAGGTGCAGGCTGAGAGGCAGAGCGGGGACAGAGTCGGGCGTCCCCACCAGCGGAGGGAGGGAGCAGGGGGAGGGGCAGCGGCCGGCAATCGGCTGGAGGTAGTGCTTCGCCCGCTTGTCCCTTTATAGTGAGCTTGTGTGCATGGAGCTAGTTTGTCTTCTGTCTAGGTGTTGTCTTAGTGATTGTTTGCTCAGGCACTCTGGATGGCGGACCAATCATATACCGCTAGGAGTGGCTAAGTGCGATGACATTGAAAAGCGGGTTGAAACCTTGGTAGAGCTAGATGTAGCAATGCCCATTGGTTATACGCTGTTCGATAGCTTCAGAAGTAACCAGAGGTCTACGCCCGGTACTGTAGAAAGCAAATACTGTAAACAATCACCAATGGGGTGTGTCCAGACCCTAAACACCAAGTGTACACTGGGTCTGGTTACGCCATGCTAGTGTTCTCCGCCTGTTGAATCATTTCAGGTTAGATTATGTCATATGGACCAAAAGGTGAATTTATATTTTCACCCAACCAATACAATACAATACAACACAACATGGAGAAAAATAATGTCTCGTCATTTATTCGGAGGTTCTTTTTTTCCACCACATAGGGGCGCTATATAGCCGCATGTGATTGAGAGAGAGATGGTGAGAGAGAGGGAGGGGAAGAGAGGTGGAGGGCTAGAGAGAGAGAAGGGGGGATAGAGGTGGAGAGAGAGATATTCCCCTTGCCCACACAGTGTGCAGTAATAGTAGCTAGTGATTTATTTGCATTTCTCTCCACAGTAGTGCCCTAATGGGGCGTCAGTGGGGCTCGGGGCAATGCGAAATAACACGTTTGTCCCAAAATTAAGGGTAAATAAACAAGTGAGAGGGAAATGAAGAGGGGAAATAATCTCTTTTACTGCTAAAGAGCAGGGATGGGGGAGAGAGCCCGGGCTCGTTTATTCCCCGCCGGTGGGCCCGCTGAGATGTGAATCAAATAGATGATGAGTCACTTGGGTGGATGTTATTGCTAGCAGCCTGTAATCCATCAAGCCCCCGCCCACTCGGATTGAGTGGGATTGATCTGGTGTTGAGGACTTGTAAAAATCCGCTGTGGTGCCCGTATCCGGTTGCCCTGCGAAGACAAAGATGGATGCTCTGCAGCCGCCCAACGGCATGTCTCCTATCCAGGCCTGTGCCTGCCGTTAAAAAAAAAAAAAAAAAGTTTGTTGTGCAGTGTGTGTAACACACTCCGGGGGGTGTGTATGTTTTTTGTGTGCGTGCGTGCGTGTGTGTGTGTGTGTGCAGGCTTCAGAGAGATGCCATGCACAGGAGAGAAGATGCCATTAAATCCAGACTGCTCACGTCAGAACAAGGGCGATACGTGGTGTGTTGGCCTGTAGAGATTGCAGCTAATAGGCTTTATTCACGACGGGGAAATATTAATGTCTGGGGCAAGTATGAATGGGAGAGATTGAAGAAGAAAGGTTTAAAATATTACAAGGAAAATCAAAGTATAAAAAGTGATTACTGCATTGTTGTTTTTGGCAGCGGAAATACGGTTAGCATTGTAACAATTAGCATGCGATGTGAATGAATGCAGCACAAAACATTTTAGCAGAAAATTACGTTCACACGCCGCTCTTCTGGCTAGCACTTTGCATTGCCGGGACTAGGCTGTGGCACAGAAGGTTCACGTTTTCCTACGTGAACCTCCTGCTGATGCCTTGACCGTGGTTGCTCGTCAACAAGGTCATGCTCCTGCTGAACTGTCCGCTGTTGGTCGTCGCTGGCACTTTACTGGGGTTTGTTTGTTTTGTCTTGTCTGGTTTTGTTTCAGATGGAGCAGGAGCTGCAGAGGACCAGGCTGCGGTTGGAGCGGACCGAGGGAAGTAGAGACTCTCTGCTGCAGCAGGTGTGTGCATGTATACGTGTGCATGTTCATGTGTGTGTGTGTAGCAAACTGTCTGGTTTACCAAAAAGCAAAACCAACTAATGGTTAACATCACCTTGTTAGTATGTTTACTTACAACTAGGTTAATTTAGGCGACCCTTTTGTCCGAAGCGACTTACAGTATTGTACTATGAGCACAGTTGGAAGCACTTTCGCCTTCCCTAAGCAGCTACATATCGTACCCCACATCCACTACTTTCTACATGTGTGTCCGCATGTCGGTGCGGTGCATTTTCACAATAAACCACAATAAACCACAACAAACAAGCAACACGCTCCTGTGACCTCTTGCCAAATGATTTCCTTTGTTGAGACCCAGCCTCAAGAACGTCTGTTAACGCATCATTAACCCCTCCCCACCCCCCCGAACCCCACCCCTGTCCAGGTGGAGGACTTGCGGGCAGAGCTTGTGAGGGCGGGAAAGGAGTACGTGGAGCTCCATCGGTCCCGGCTGGACCTCCAGAGGGAGGCAGCTCAGCCCCCTGCCCAGCTCGCCGCTCATCACCACACCGACAGGAGGGAACGAGGTGGGGCTTCTCTTTATACGTGTGGCCTCCAGGGGGGCAGCGCAGCATGGGGTGGGAGGAGACAGGATGTGAGGTGGAAGACAGAAGGGAAGTGTAACTTACTGTGCGTTTATAATTAATGTTAAATGTGAGGTTAACCTTTTAGCCACCTTGTACATCGGAGAAATGAAACGTTCATTTGTATGTTTTTCAATCATTGTTTGTTCTAAAACATTGCTTAACTAATGGTGTAGTATAGTATTAAAACAGTAACCATCCAAAGACAGTATACATGTGGTAAATGCAAAACAAGTAGCATTTCACTTTGATAATATTTATATTAATCAATTAAACGAATTATCTGTGTAAATACACCCCTGATTCCAACACATTTTTTTGTGTGAAAAAACCCCCAAAAACAATCAATCAATCAATCAATCTTTATTTAAATAGCACTTTTCATACAAATTCATGTAACACAAAGTGCTTCACACTA
>JAODTR010026719.1:8623-22883 GCA_025399935.1 Amblyopsis rosae
GCAGGGAGTCCCAGTGGGTTGCACCTGTTGACTCCGTTGTTACAGTGACTCAGAAGTGGCAACTGTGAACCTTACCCATGTATATATCAAAGGCACCGTACAGTTGGGTATACATACATACACCTCGGCATGCTGGGATTTGTGGTTCAGTCAATTCACAACCGTTTGGTTTGTTAATGAGTGTCGGTGATGAGTGTCACTGATCTGCCTAACCTGTGGCTCTTACAGTATAATTGGGGTTTGTTAGGGCATATGTTATTATGGCCACCTCGACATGACAGTATTGACTCTATTGACAACGCAGACAGCTATATATATATTTGTGTGTATGTGCGTGTGTGTGTGTATATATGTATATATGTGTGTGTATATGTATGTATGTATATATATGTGTGTGTGTGTATGTATATATGTGTGTGTGTGTGTGTGTATATATATGTATGTGTGTGTGTGTGTGTGTATATATGTATGTGTGTGTGTGTGTATATGTATGTGTGTGTGTATATGTGTGTATATGTGTGTGTGTGTGTGTATATGTATGTATGTATATATATATATATGTGTGTGTGTGTATATATATATATGTATATGTATGCTTGCCTTAAAGGTATATTTAGATATTGCAAGCTATTTGTAAGATAAAACACATTGTCAAATTCACCAAATATCCCCTGGCATTTCACTAGCTTCCCATTCTCTGTGCGTGCTGAACAAATAATCCAGTACCTACACAGCCCTGGCTCTGTAAATGGGAACATAAACAAAGTGACGAACACCGCTCACAATATCAAAGCCGATTGGCTTTGTAGTGCGCTTGGCTTGCAGGCATAGCACGGCAGCAGATATTTAGTATGCACATAAGAAGGCATGTTGGGAAATGTGGAGGGTCACATCAGGGTCAAGGTAATAAATAGGAACGCACCCTTATCTCTTAGGTAGGGAGGTGTGTCTGCTCGAGCCACTGTTCACTTGAGTCCTTATCTGCTGTCATGCTATTGCTGATATTGTGCTGTCAAAGAAAAAACACACACACACAAATCCACCTGAGTCATGGAGTATAATCTCTTGGCTTGTTGAAGTCATAGGCAGCCCTCGCAATGCACCGCATGAGTGTGTATGTGTGTCTCTGTTTACATGTGTGCATGTGCACGGTCTACTGTAAATATGTCATACAGTATTGCTCATAGGGGGTTTATGGTAACCTAGATGTGTGATGACTGCGGCATGTGTGAGAAACAGATTGAGAAGCCGTGTAGCTACAGCAGACAGATGCTCCAGGTAGAATATCCATATTCTGAGAGACATTGAGAAGAGCTTCTGCTGTTTGTAGACCACGTTCAGAAAGCCTCATCACAATGTTTGCATCATTACTCTGGAGATGTTTTATACTGTGGTCTGCTCTTGAAATTTGTTATTAAAACAAATGAAATTAATATGTGTTATATATTAGTAATTGCAAACTTACACAAACAAACGTCATTAAAATGTGTTTTAAAATATTCAAGAGTAGCTGTCAGGTGTTTTTGCTTTACTATTGCTTTAATGTTAATCCTACATCATCCTCATGGATTGTTGTCTGCTCACATGCGGGGTGCAACTTTAAATACATAAGTGTACTATTGTGCTTAATCACATAATAAACGCTCTTTTTCTCACTACCTTATTTATACAGTATATTGATCTTGAAATGCCATGTGTGTTAAGTGGCCGTATCAATAAACGATTTTCTTCCTGATTTGAGGACAGTAATGTATGTATTATTTTTCTTTGGTCATACAATAATATAATATTTCTCTGCATTCAGTAATACACATCTAACTAACATAAAAATAATGAAATGTGATACATTTGTTGACGTGCCTAAAGTTGACACACATGAAACACTTGCACATTGCTTTCTGTCTGTATCCCGTGCCTCTGTGTATATTTCCATGCTATTCTCAGATCTGTGGGTGGATAAAGATGGGCATCATTTTGATTCCCACCTTCAAAGGTTCATGTTCTTATTGCTGTACGCCACATTGAATCTACCGCTTGTTGAAGCCCCGAGACATTTGCAGGCTAATGCTAATTATCTCTTCAGAAGCCTACTGCAAGTGGTGGTTTCTGAGCTCTTTAGAAAATAGCTCAGAAACCACCACTTAAGGTGTTGTGCCACTCCCAATGCAAACACCTTAATCACAAACAGATTTTTGTTGGACAATACTCAGTGAAGAAGTCTCTAAGAAGTTTCTAAATACAATGTGCTAGAAATGCACCTGATCTGGAGTCATGTTTTTAATGTTTGCGCAACTGGCACAAAAAAGGCTGTAGTGGCAGTTTTGAGTGTTTTTGGTAAATGTAGATGATGAAAACCTGACTTCTTAATCATGCTTTTCTTTCCCACCCGACTGTACTGAGCAGCACCTGTTCCTCTGAACACTGTACACCTCACCTCGCCATTGTACGGTCTCACGTCCCGCTAATGCAATCCCTTCTATCGTAGAGACAATCCAACTTCTCCTTCTGCTGCCTGACCGCAATGAGGCCATCACCCTGGGCATGTACAGGCAGCAGATGACGCGCTCCACCTTCTAATCCCCGGTCCTCCCACCCATGTGTCCTCTGGAACCTTTACTGTTACACAAGACACTCGCTGGTTGTTAGAGGCTGAATGTAGCATGCTTGTTGTAAGATACCCTGCTTCTTGATGGAGGTCAGAAGGAAGGAAGGAAGGAGCTGTGCGATGACGATGACCTTTTTTAATATGACTGCACGTCATCGTTTCTACACCGTACGCGTTCTCATTAATAAGAACACGTCTCGCTCTGCATCTCAGCATGCGTCACCTGTAACGTCTCGTCTTTAAACTTGCTTAATGCACAGCATCGTGTAGTAAATTGCAAAGGAAATGCGCCAGCGCTGCTGTCGTAGTATGCAGTTAGTACGTTCCTCGTTGACCCTGTGAATGTTCTACATAAATGCAGTCCAAAGAAGATTGGAAAGATTCGCTTCACAAATACAAGAGTTTTATCTTGGGCATTAAATGGCAAATGAATTGCTGCCCCCGCAGAAGTGCTGATGGGTTGGTGGGTGGGGGTTGGGCAAAGCAGTCGTTTGGTCATCGTGGAACCACAGTGGTGTTCCACTGATTAGACAAGCATGCGCTAATCACAAATGGAGCAACGCTTTGATTGAATGCTCGTCAAAGGAACGAATGCATGAGTGAGGGGAAGGAAGCTGAGGGTATGAGTAGGGGGAACTAGCCTGCTTTGTGCTCACATCGTGTGTGCATCACAGGGGTGCACAATGGCTGAATCGTGCGTGTGACATTTGTTGATGGGGGGGGCAGAAGGTTTTGCTGTATGTGATGTTCAGTTATTTTACGCGGGATGTACAGTGAGACCATTGCCAACTTATTCTGTCCATTCTCAATGACGAACAAATCTATTGGCTCATTTAAACTAGCTTGAACTTTTGATTTCTCTTGACCGCTGTGATTATGAGGATTGCTTTGATTGGTGATATTGTAATCGTATTAAATGGGCCTAAATGTGTTAATGCTGCCCTGTGCAGAATAAGTCAGCAGGATAGCGTACGTCATACTTTATTTGCCAGCTGTATAACTGTGACCTTGTGTCTACTTGTGAATTCCCCTGCTTGCCTATATAACAGTTTATAAATTATGTTTATCATCAGCTGGTATACCAACCAACAATAACAATGTCAGTAGGAAGAGAGACATATTTGAGGCAGTTCTAAAACAACAGAACTGGCTTGTATATATTTATACATGTTAGCAAACCGACTAGCTCCATGAGTTACATTAATGTTGTAGGTGCCTATAACATGCTATCTTCAGCTACAAACATGTCTGGCTAACTGTTTATACTGTATGTATGTTTTTCTTTTCTACTGTTAGTGCTCTGGGGGGCTCTTCAGCACTTCATATCCCAGCATTCCCCAGTGGAGGTTGCCTCATTGACTATGTCCCCCAAGTGTGCCAGTTACTCACCAACAAGGTAACACAGCATATCTTGCAATTCACAAGCTGTAGCGGAGCTCACCTGACCACCTGCCATTGTGCACATGCATTTTAATAAAGTGTAGCTTTATGAGTATATTCCACGACACTTGCTTTCGATGTGCACATTCATTATATGCAAGTATTTTTTTTTCGTTCTCTTTTGAGTGTATTTTGTGTCCGTGTTTGTGTGCGTGGGCAGTATCTGCACGCTATGGTATTTTGCTTATCTGAAGTATCTGTTGGCCTTGATGTGGGAATGCCTCCGCCCACCTCAGCTTGTATGTATTGTGCATTGGCGCATTGTAATCTGAGCGGCCGCCTCGACCGACGTGGGCGTGCTGGCCAACCTCCACAGGCCGTCTGAACGCTGCACAGGCATCCCAGGTTGACAGGTAGAGCTGGAATGTAGACGCACGTCAATGCCAGCACCTACAGGGCCTTTAGCCGCAACACACATTAGTATAATGTACATATACTTACTCTCACTGTGCTGGCTTTCAGGAACGTTTGTGTCCCTGCCTGAAGATTGTGCGTCGATAGTTCAACTCAGGCTAGCCTGAGGCTAGCCGTAGCTGGCGGGTGAACTCTTGACAGGGTCACAGAGCCCGCAGCCCCAGGTCCTTACATAAATACATATAATAAAACATGGAAGAGGCCTAATCACATTTAAGCCTTCCCATATTGTACATTTGCATAGTGTCGTCTTTCGTTTGAATCATTTGCAGCACACTACTGTAGATGTTTTGCAATGGAGTGAATAAAGTCATGATCTTATGATGTTGTCATTTCTAAAGTGCATTTACCTGTATAACATTCAGGTAAACATCTGTGACTGCATTAATATTTAGGATGGTTTGACCTGACGGTGTAGTACAAGACAGGAGGCTTGGTCAACAAAGAGAGACAGGCAGCTAAGCAAAGACTTAAAAGAAAGTATACTCCCATCTCCAAAACCCTGAATTTCCACCCCAGCTTGTTTGGTGCGGCCGGGGCACTCCTCTCAGAGTTTAATACCAAACCACCAATGCTGATTGGATGAAACCACAGAGTACAATCTCCTCCCACGCCTTGGAGCACCTCTCTAGCTATGACGCAACCAAAAAGTGTACTCGATCAGAAATCAGACTTATATCTAATGTAATTGTATTGTCTGGAGACGACTCTTAAAAGTGACCCTCGAAAATATGAATCAGCAATTATTGACGTCAATAATTATACACCATCAGTAGCGCAGCAGGAAGCACTTCCGGCCTGGTTGCATCACACACCCCGGGGCACGAACGCAATGAGAGCCGGATGTGCAGAGCGAAGGCACAGCGGCGTGGGCCGCATGAATACCTGTGATGCAAGCTCACCTGTCTTCCAACGCCCAAACCTCCAGGCAGCCAATAGATCAGCGCAGGCGGGGAACGCAGTTGCTGTGAGCTGTTCTCAGCGTAGGTGTGTGTGAGTGTGTGTGTGTGTGTGTGTGTGTGTGTGTGTGTGTGTTTGATGATTTACACATAGAGATGTACATAAAGTACAGTAGCAATACAGCTGAACATGCTGAAGCCTCAAGTATGTGGCCCTGCTGCTTCTGTGAGAGATAAACTGCTTCGCCTTCTGTCCTGTGTAAATAAAACAGAAAAATGAGCGTGACTCACTGCGTGCGTGCGTGCGAGGACCTTCGCAGGACCTTCGAATTAGACAAGTCACACATGACTGTGTGTATTGGGGATTACTACTACAAACAGCATTGATTAATAAATCTACAACGTTAACGTAATAAGCAATCACTTAACAAATCAACTATTTTAAATCAGTTTTTTACATCGATTATCTGAGGCCTAGTCTGGCCTGACCAGTGCAGCTGGTCACCTTCATAAAGCCGTCCCAGGACGCTGAGCCGTCCAGATTTTCCTAAGACATAAAGATAATAGTGGGTCTCACCTGTCGTCTCACAGTAAACGCATGTTGCCTCTGTGTGGGTGTGTGGCAGAGTTTGAGTCAATACCAATGAAACATTTATTATAGCTTTTCATTTCAACTGATTCATGTTTTTTTTTTTACTGAGACTACTGTATTATATCTTATCTGTTAGCATTAATAGCTGGTGGCCACTTAGTAGAATCCACTGCTAGAGTCTACGACATGGGCAACGTTTGGCCCGACCCCTCTTTGTTATAGCCCGCCCTGATTAGTCACTGGCTTTGACAGACATGCACCACTAGGGCAAACCACCGCATTCCACCTATGGGTTGCAGGCGCCATGCACGCCTGGATGTTCTGTTTGACAATCATCTCTCCAAATGAATGAAATTACTGTTTAGCACATTGAAGAGTATCTAATGGTTCTGAAACCGAGACTGAGATACAAACGTTGATGGTCTCATTCTGGAAGACGGCACTGCGACACAAAGTAACCCTCTCATTATGGTGCTAATGTAACAAAACACATTTTCATAAATAACACTAGAATCGCAGAGCCTTTCTGTAGAGTTCCATCAAAACATAACACCAAGCGACTTATACGTAATTTTGCTCTCATGAATGACCCATTAAGCCTCTGTGACTACAATGTCTGGAGCTTGCAGGGGTTTTGTCTTGCCATTGTATTCTCAGCTAAACATTGTGAAATACGGTAATATCAAACTTACTTTACATACAGTGTTGTGTGTTGTTTTGCTGAGAAATGACAAAGTGTGCAGTTGTTCTGCCAGATCATATGCACACACATGTTCACACACGGAAGGCTGCGACACGCTCTGCTGTCTAGGTTGACATGTCGCAGCCTGCCAGTTACCTTGGACTTCTTGTAGTTGAGGTGTGTCAGCATGTCCACGACCACAGAGGAATGAAGACTGTCCAAGCGTTGGGATTGCTTTTGCCTGCTGTGCCGGGCCTGCAGTGCTGTCAGTTGTTTGGTTAGCATTAACCTCGGTGGACCTCACATCGGACTTGTTCTATTTCTAGTTATGTAGCAGTTCATCTCGCTTCGTCATGCTTGCATTGCGTCCATTGTCTTATGGGTACATGGCTGTTTAGCGGGCAAGGATGGCTGCGATGTTATGCTATGGTATAATTTAACCTTCATTCATGAAATAATGTGCTTAGTAGATACGTGGCTGGTTATCGAAACGTAACACCCCTGTCCCTACACATGCTGGAGCTGTTTGTCCAACTGCTGCCATGCCAGTATTGTGCCAAGAGCAACAATGAACCCCATTCTGCCTCCCATATCTTCTACTGTAGTCTGATCGGTGAGGTGTAATTAATGCACAGTATTATCACCTTGAAAACACTGTTGAAGATAAACCACTATATTGAAAGCATGTTTCGCTAGCAGTCAGCAGCTGTAGCCTCACGTCAACACATAGGTGAAAGAGGGGGCGTGGTGAACATTGGCTTGTTTAATATAAAGCAACAGTCAATGGACCGTTCTCCGAGGGTGGGGGTGGTAAAGATGCTATTCCACATAATCTATGTGCGATTTTCACCTAAGCTTATCAACTACATTGCATTGAGTGAAAGGAGCATGAAATCACTCCTTTAATTTAAGATAACTCGGACCATGCTCATGGGAATTACCAAGGTAATGAGGCTTTTTATGACACGGGATATGCACCCTTTTTCAAGATACCATGGATTTAGTGTTCTCCTCTTTAATGTTCCAAGGTTGATGGAGGGCCGCTGCCCTGCATGTTTTAGATGTCTACCTGCTCCAACACACCTGCTTCTAATGACTATGTTGTTATGAGGCTTCTAACAACCCATTCATTAGAATCAGGTGTGTTGGAGCAAGGAGACGTCTAAAACATGCAGGACAGTGGCACTCCAGGACTCAAATTGCATAACCCTGCCCAGAGCCATGGATAGAACAGAGTTACGCCATCTCCATTCACTCCAATGGACCGTTTTTTCACAGCAATGGCGGATCATGGAGCCTCAAAATAGTTCCCGGACGATAGCCTAAATATACTCTATAATTTTTTTTTAAGTGTAAATATGATCATTTATTGACTACTAATTACCAAAAAATTTATATATATATATTCATATTCAAACTTAGCACCAAGCACTTCCGGAAACTATTTTGCCATAAGTTTAGCCTCTCCATGAGCCATGTGAGCATGGACAATTTCGAAATTCCGTTGGCGTAACTCTGTTATTTCAATGGCTCTGGCTCTGCCATAGGGTGCTCCCTCAGTAGCTCCGCCCCCCATTTTGCACACGCATTGTCAAGGCTGGGGTAATGTTGTGTTTGTTTGTGTTTCCATTTACATAGCCAGGGCTATGTAAGCAGACCGTGAGAAGATATTCCATATTCTGAATTCACTGAAAGTGTATTTAGTGATTAGTACAATGGTTGACTCCACCTTTAATTAGACCTACCGGTCTTGTTCTTTGTGCTGGCTTTGACCCCTTGACCTTGGTGGTTTGACCCTCACTCTGCCTTTTAAGAATGTGACCCCATCTATCCCTGCCTATGTAAAGGTGCAGTATGTCATCCAAGGCTACCACAAGAGGAGAGAGTACATAGCAGCCTTCCTCAGCCACTTTGGAATGTGAGTCGGCCTTGTACTCTACTTGAGTCAATAGAAACGTTTTCCTGGCAATTTGTTTGTGCCTCTGCAATGTGACTCTGAAGGAAGAAGAGCGACATGTAGTATTCTATCATCTTGTGTGTGTGCATATGTGTGTCTTACAGGGGAGTGGTGGAATACGATGCAGAAGGATTCACAAAGCTCACACTTCTGCTTGTATGGAAAGACTTCTGCTTTCTAGTACACGGTGAGAACACTTGAAAACACACACATACCCTTCACCCTCAACCTCCACACAGTATTGTACATAGGTCTCTCATACACACCCTGGAAGGTCTACTTCCTTTATACGGACATGTCTTATGTCCGTACGTGTATTATTATTATTATTGTTCACCTGAGTTATCATCTGCTGGTAACATCTCTCTCCCCCCTCTCTGTCTGTGTTGCGTCTATGGGCCCTATTTTAACGATCTAGATGCTCGGTCTAAAGCGCAAGGCGCAAATTGGATGTATCCACGTTTGCTGTTTTAACGGCAGATAAACGGTCAGTGCGCCAGGCGCATGGTTCAAAAGGGTTGGACTTGCTCTCTTCATTATTCATGGATGTGTTTTGGGCGTAACATACGATAAGCCAATAAGAGGGTCATCTCCCATCCCCTTTACAAATCTAGGCGCACTTGCATCATAGGCGGATTTATATTATACCGGCGGGTTTGTGAAAGTGCTGGAGGAGACCATCTAGGCAATAGCGAGATCCCTGCAATTAAGCATAGCGATGGTTCAGGCAGGCTACGAAGTCACG
This sequence comes from Amblyopsis rosae, assembly GCA_025399935.1. Classification (NCBI taxonomy): domain Eukaryota; kingdom Metazoa; phylum Chordata; class Actinopteri; order Percopsiformes; family Amblyopsidae; genus Amblyopsis; species Amblyopsis rosae. The sequence continues at coordinate 17,958 of JAODTR010026719.1, forward strand.
CCCGGTCACGCATAATCTCAATCATCATCTGATCGCAATCATCTTATTGCTCTCTGATCTCAGTGACTGCTCAGCAGACCACTAGCCAAACTAGTCAGGGCGATTCTTTAAACGTCCTTAGCAAACACCCATTCTTGGCGCTTCCGCCACAAGCATTTATGCAAACCTCCTCCTTTTCTGCTGTGTCTGACTTACTCAATGTCATGGTGTTGTCTTGATGCTTGCTCTGTTCTCTACCCTATGGGGGTCTTTTTGCTGCTCTCCCTGCCTTGGGCCTTCCATGTATGTGCATAGAAAGGGCTTTCCTTGTATGCGCATGGAAGGGCACGACCTCCAAATATAAACATCTTGATGCAAATAAAAGACTTATTTTGACTATAGCGGTCCTGATTGAAATATGTTTATGTAGGTAACACCCTATAATATTTCACATTGTACTGTTTTCATTTTTAATCCTTTGCATATGTGTGTGCTTCTGCACATCCCTGTGTGTGTAACAATTAGAGTGTATGCTAGTTGTGCACACGCCGTCTTGGTAATGCGCCGCACGTTGACTTTAGACCAGGTTTTTGCTGGTCAGTCGCGCAATAACTTTCCGCTGTCTCAAGCTAGCAATGCGCCAGCAATGCACTAGACCACACCTCATGTTTAGACCGGCGCTCTGGTGCTCAAATGGGCGCAAGTGCATTTGCTATTTAAACAACCTGGGCGCTGGGTGGGAAATTGACTGCGTCAGTCTGAAACAAGACACAAAGACACTTGCGTTCCCGCTTTGCGCTATGTTGTATCGTTTGTAAGATACGGCCCTAAGTCTCTCTCTCTCTCTCGTTTAGTGGACCTGCCACTGTACTTCCCCAGAGACCAACCCACGCTAACCTTCCAGTCTGTGTACCACTTCACCAGCAGCGGTCAGCTCTACTCCCAGGTGCAGAAGTCGTACCCTTACAGCCCGCGTTGGGATGGAAATGAGATGGCCAAGAGGGCCAAGTAAGTGCAACTGCCGTCAGACTCTCTTCAGCTGCCAGAAATCCAATGTCCCCGAGTGGTGTAATGTATAGTTTGGCCACTTGGAGCAGAGCAATTCAAATGTGGGTTTGTCACAGGTAGGAAGTAGACTGGAAGACATACTTTGTTTACTTGATGCTGCATTATCAAAATTTTGTTATAGAAAAAAATGTATTTGACATCTGGCAATATTGTTTTTTTTATTTGAAATCGGATTTGAGAATGTATATAAATTGCTATTTGCTGGAAAGCCCAAGATTGTCTCCTTTTCAATAATGCAACAAAAAACAGTTGTGTTGTAATCTTAAATCCTAATTCCAGCCAAGGTTGATAGGCTACATAATGCTAGTGTGGTGCATTGTATCAAGTAGATAAGACCTTATCATTAATTGTAGGTCTACACACCCAGGTGTGTGTTGTTATCACTATTTTACTCCCTCATTACACAAAAAACCGCTGACCCCAAACAGGTCAGCAACTATGAGGAAGTGTTTTTCCAGTTTCATATCTGCTCATATGTAGTTTCTCGTGTTAATTGGTAGTTCTCCTTTTTATAATTTTTTAACTATGGTGGTGACTGTTGTGTTGCTTTTTATTTGTTGTGTTACTATGCAGAGTTTATGTACTGTATAAATGTTTTGTTATTTTACACATTGTCAAATTTACCAAATATCTCCTTGCATTTCGCTATTTTACCGTTCTTTGTGCGTGTTAAAAAAATAATCTGATTCTTCTACACAGCCTTGGCTCTGTAAATATAACACAAACAAAGTGGTTACTAGTTACATCAACAAAGCCATAGCACTACGCTTTGCCTCACAATGCGTTTTGATGTGTGGGGCTGTACCACGGAAGGTGTGGTGGTGTGGAGTGACCCTGCCTTTAAATAAGATGGGAAGATCCTTTAAAACAGCAGAAGTATTTTGTCGCACTTGATGGTTTTAATTGCTATTCCGTGTCTTCCTCTGTTCACGCTACTGTCTCACAGGGCCTACTTCAAGAGTTTCATCCCGCAATTCCAGGAGGGAGCCTTTGCCAATGGAAAACTGTAGCACTCTCTAGCTTGATGGGCAGGTTTGGAGAGCTGCTTATGGAAGAGGGAGAGCGAGAGTGAGAGAAAGTGAGAGAGAGAGAGAACTCTATGAATCTGTTTTTCTTTTTCTTTTATAAAACCTCTTATTCGGTACCTTCACCATTTTCAATTAACCACATTGTGAGAGAGCCACTTACTGTTGTGTCAAAGAGGTTTAGGATGAGTGGACCATGCACTGCCCCCCTACATGATAATGCCCAACATTCTAATTTCTCATGTGCTGCCAGCCCATTTTAAATGGCTGGAGATCACAAACTCCTTGACAGCAAGCAGCTTTGACAACCTGTACAATCCAGACTTCTGGCTAAACAATCACAATGGTATTGTTGACAAATGACAAAGGGTTGGGTTCACGGCACATGCTACCCCACAGTAATGCAGTAGCGTGCCAGAGTATTTGTTGTTATGTAAATGATATGTAAACCCTACTCTCCCTGTTTATAACATGGAGATACACATACACAAGGCACGTTTGTGTGGTAGTCCATTGTTACTTTTTCACCACTGTTGTGTTGCAACTGATGTTTGAAATACTTTATTTGTTTTACTTACTTGTTTATAAATCCTGTGATGTGATGTAATCTGTTGGCAGTACTGTAACTGGATGTTATAGGATGTTTAGTTATTTTTGTTTAATAAATGTTGATTACCTCTAGAGACCCAGTGTTTATTATTTTTTTGCTTTGCTTTGTCTCACATCAAGCTAAATGTGTATTTTAAAAATTTTTCTTTGATAGGCACGGTGGTGCATGCATGGTTGTGCAGTATGCACGTGTGTTTGAGCGAGCAGTGTGTGTGTTTGCTTATTTTCATCATTAAATTTGAGGGTCATGGTTGGGGGTCTTTCTTGGCCTGAGGGGCAGCCCCTTGCTATATTTATTGTTGGTAATGCAGCAACTGTCAAGTCTAATTGGGAACTATAGGGTGAATGCATCTGGGCATTTAATAGCATCAGGCCTTTTAATAAAATAATTACAAAACAAGATTCTTTTTGTCTTTTTCACTGCCCGCTCCATATTTCTTAGTCTAACCTTCCCGTCCTGCTTTCAAAACATCTCTCTCATCAGCCTCAGGATGCTCGGTTATCATTTTAGAAAGCTGGGGAAGGGGAGGGGCTGGTTGAAAGGAATGGTAGACAGAAATTATGCACAATATCTTTATCCAGCATGGGTAAAGAATAATTTAACTCGATACTGCCATAACTGAACTAAGACTGCATTTATTAATTTTCAATTAATTAAGGAGAATCTCTTTAGAATTAGCCTTTCCTCTCAACTGGGGTTTGGCAGCTTTAACATAAGGCTGAATCATTGGCCAACAATAGAAGTAGACCTACTGATCCAACCCTTGAATACAGTTTCACTGCAGTAAAGAGTTGTAGCAAGTCACTCTAACACACAAAAACAAATTTTACTTGATAAATCGGAAAGATAAGATGGAAGCACATCTTAAGTGGCTTATATGGTGATGCTGTCAAATACTGTGTATGCCTCTCCTTTACACATGTGAACGCCTTAACATCGCTTTATCCAGTGTAATGGCAGAAGTATCTTTTGAAGATGTGTTTTCTGAACCTCTGAATAGCAGTGCAGAGGTCTGTTAAGCCCACAAGCTAATGCCCCAAATCCACTAATCCACTCCTAGTCAAGATAACTTAATTGCAATAGGACACAATAATTAAAGACTGGAAAGATTTGCTTCATATCTGCACGGAAGATGATTAAATGGATTATGCATTTACTTGCTCTGTATGTCTTGTACAAGAATGGCTTCAGTAACTGACACCTGGGTGAGTTAGAACGCAATGCTACATTTCAACCTTGATTTAAAAAAATATATATACTGTATGTATTTGTAAAATGTTGTCACTACCCCTACAAAGGTTGCAATAGGCATGAAGTGACCAGAACTATTAGCCTACCTGCTAATGAGTGAACTATGTATGCCATTTGGGTTGAGGCAGACAACGGCAAGGGACTGTCCCAAGTGGCTCCATAAGCATTACATAGGCAGATAGGCCTAATCCATTTTCAGTGAAACATTCAAATATTCGACAGCCAATACCCATTCATAACTTAATGTCAATGTGACACTCTCTTTCACTTGGAACGCAAATGACAGAATATTGTCAATAAGTTCTAGCTTACTTTGCACCATGCCAATAGGCTTATCGGGTTCACCTGTATGGATTATCAAAGGAAAAGGCAACATTTTACACTTTTTTATCATAAGTTTTTATATCAGCTGCAGGCTGATATAATGCCGCAGAGTAATGTCCTGCCGAACTTGAATAGAGGCCTATTCCTAGTGGTTCGAGTGATTGCAATGTGGGTGCAGTCATTTGACAATTACATTATAATAAATTGGTAAACAAGTGAAACGCACGGCGGCTCTCCTTGGCGCATTGCCTCTCGCGGCCCTAGTCCGACAGTCCATGGACATCGGTGTTTTGCCGGGTTCCTGTTTGCTGTTCCTATTGATGTCCGTTCCCTCTCTGACATTTCGACCTTGTACTTTCACGAGTTTATAACAACAAACTCCTCTTGCTTTGTTTACATCTTCTAACCATGCAGCACTGGATGAGAGTGCGGGCCCACATAGCAAAAGGACCCCGCGGCGGATCCGCCCCGGATGTACCTTAGGTTCCGTAACGGGTCCGCGAAACGGATAGGAGTCCACTTGCACGGGTGAACGGATCAGAAACGGTTGAGGATCGCGGACCTGAACAAGACCCGGCCCGGATCAGATCCTGATCCGCGCACTAAGCAGCGCATCCGGCACGGATCCGATTTGGACCCGTTTATGTGTAGCAGAGGATCGCGGACCCA
>JAODTR010026730.1:0-21598 GCA_025399935.1 Amblyopsis rosae
CAACCCCCCACTCCACACCTCTCTATCTCCCCTCTCCACATCTCTCTATCTCCCCCTCCACACCTCTCTATCTCCCCGCTCCACATCTCTCTATCTCCCCCCTCCACATCTCTCTTCTATCTCCCCCTCCACACCTCTCTATCTCCCCTCCCTCCACACCCAGCGGCTGAGGCACGCCTGCCGGCCTCACCCCAAGTGGGGCCCCGCCCTCCAGGAGCACCGGACGGGCCACTACGCCGCCGCCACTGCTTCCGTGGACGGCGTGGCGGACGCCCGCCCCCTCAAGGAGAAGGAAGAGCCGAGAGGAGGGGAGGAGAGGAAGGAGGAGATTATCCTGACCATCCAGGGGAGCAACGGCTCCGCCAACACACACAACAGCCCCGGCAACAACCCCAGCGCATAGGGTGCGGAAGTCCGCACCGCAACTCCACCGCCAACTCCTCCTCCTCCTTCTCCCCCATCGCCCAAGACCTTGGTCGGCCGTAGCTTTGACCAAGCCTCCGTCTTTATGCTGGTTCTCGAGAGTTAATGCAGAGCACATGTATATAAAGAGCACACCGGACTCGCCTGAAATGTTTGTTGACATCCCGCACAAGTGTGAAGGTTTTCCACTGTTCGAGGAGAGCTGCTACAGTAAATAAGAGTCGAGGCTTAGCCGAGAAAACGCTAGCCTTGCGGTGAATGGGATATCGGTGTGTTGGGGAGTTCTGCTATGTGATTGGACTCATGTGACAGACGCACCCCAACGCCCATGGTCAGGTTAAAACTCCTCTGGGATCTGGGAGTAACATTCACACATGTGCCACACACACACACGCACGCACACGTGCACACATGCATGCGCACACACACACACACACACACACACACACTTTTTCATCAGTGGAAACAACCATATAGGTGCCATTGTTTGTTTGTTTTCCAGACATTTTTTTTTAGGTACATGAAGTGTGAGGTCAGTGGTGAAGGAGCATAAAGGCTCTTTTGACAGGAGTAGTTAGCGTGGTGTTACTTAGCGTGGTGTTATTTCTGATCTGCTGCTTATCAGTTGTTGTGCACCACTAAGGCATGTTACCTAATACATGTTCAACACGCATGTATTAGGTGTTAAAGAGTTTTGGAGTATTAGAGAGGCTGGGGTCATCTTTCTCTCTTAAATGTGACATTTTCTTTTTAGTACAGCTTATCACAGAAGTTTGTTAAACCTCTGATATAAGTTGTTGACTGGGAGAGGCCAGTTGTTGGCTTGCAGATAGACTTGATTTCTGGAAGTACACAGAAATGAAAAATCCTCTTAACTTAATATTTTTGTAGTTTTTATGTAGTTGTAACATAGTAAATCATTTTAAGGAAGACAAATATGTTTATTTTGTAAAGAAGCTATCGAATCTTGCATAATCTTCATGTTTACCATTCCCCCGCAGAGTACTTGATATGTTTGTGTCGATTGTGTTGAGGGCTCTCGTAGGGTAGACAATGGGGTGAGTTGACAGGCAGGGTTGGGATTTCCAAAATATATTTTTTCTCAGTCCAATTTTAATTTATAAGTACAAATAACTGGATTTTTCTAGGAAAGCTCAGGTCAGAAGATTCCAGGGACTTCCCAACAGTTTAATTTTGGATGTGATGGACATGTTTCAACAATTAAGCTGTTTCTAATCATATCTGGCTCTTCTACTCTACTCATTCAGCAAAACGTTAGGCAACATTTTATGTGTACTAAGTGTTAGTGGTGAAGAACTGGCTTGGATGTTGAAATGTTGTGCTCTCCCCAACCTCCCTCCATGGTAAGATATTGTCACACTGTGGTCAAGACACAATAGCGTTCCATTTAAAAGACATCCCTGTGTAGACACAATTGTGAAAGAGCTTTGTAATGTGGCAATGTGTGAAATCAAGCATGCAGCTGAAATAGTTTACAAAGAAGCACATCTGTTTTTTTCTAATGCTATTATAAGTTTGTTTCCTAGTCTAGCAAACAAACTGGGAATGTCCATACTCAGAATCTGACTTGAGTTGAATATAAAGTGGATGCCCTTTAATCTTGGTAGGTGGCATTATCCTGGCCTGAACTATGCTGTCATTGTAATCCTATTCAAGCATGCTTGCATTTCATCTTATTGAAACACAAAATAAGTAGTTAGTCACTATTTTAAGATTCTGGTGACTTGCTGTTGGTATATTTGTTTCATTTATACAAGCAAATGACCCATCCCATGACAGAGTTAACGTTTGGAGCGATGTTCTGAAAACATAATTGAACTTCGAACACAGTTTGTTGATTCCTGGTATTGACAGCCTGTCTTTTGTGTTATTAATGTACTTTAGCCACCGCGCTACGTACAGTATTATCTCTATATACACACCATTCTTTGACATGTATACTGGCCCCTGACTCAGCCTCCCTTTGTACAATAATGTAAAAAACATCAGGCTTTGTGTGTGCGTGTACCTTTGTTTTTGTTCGGGGTGGGTGGGTATATTGGTGGGAGGGTTATTTCATCATTGTTCACTTGTTCGCTTTGTTACTTTCTTGTATTGTAATGTAGATGATGTAGAGTGTATTGTGTATGCCCTGCTGAGCCTAGGTAGAGCAGGCATAGTGTCAGTGTTAAAGTTGATGTTACCACTAATTCACCACAACTAGCCAAGTCCTATTCTGCTAACAGACACAGTCTACCTTTTTAAAACATATTTTTTACTAAAAGAAAGGAGAAAGGACAACTTGTATTTTATCTTCAGATTTTAACCGTTTATTTGTTTAATGACACCAATTATTTTCTGTCTTTTATTTTCCTTTTTTTCTTTATAAAGTTATATACATTGAAACATGCAGTTATTATATACAATAAAGCCAGCTGATATCAAAACCAGTGCCAAACAAAAGCTTTGGATCGAAACTTGAACTTCAAAGGAATGCTTAGTTTTTACAGTGAGCTTGGTGAAGATCGCGGCTGCAGTTACACTACTACAGTTTTAACGGGGAAAGTAGCCATGCCTTTTAACAATATTAAATGTACTCTGCCGTCTGCCAATGCGGTTTTATTTTATTTTTAGATTGAGTGTGCTACAGCGCATCTCTGTTTACAGTTTGACAGCATTCAGTAACCCTTGCCTAAGGTATTTCTTTCATCTGGTTGAGTTTTTTTATGTCTGTGCACCTTGCGAAACAGAGAAAAATAAAATGCCAAAATTGCTAATATTATAACAGGCATCTGTTCAAAGTGTTTGGGCACAGAAATATGTCCATGGTGTTTTAAAATACATTGTTCCAAAATGGGGCTGATTTATGCATTCATACTGTGATCTTATAGTTCCCAGTAGGCAATCCCATTCCCATTTGAATGTCGTCTTATTCCTACTTTAACCAGATTTGTTTGGTCTTCTTGGATTAGTTGGTCTCAGTGACACATTGACCACTTAACCCATCAGTCTGGGAAATCTCAATTGAAAATGAAACTTTTAATGCTAAATTAATTGTAAAACCATAACCAGTGTTGACCGTCAGCCTAGATGGCTGCAAAGAAGGTTTCTAGTTGAGGAACATCTGCTGCATTTTCTATTTAGAACACACAAAACATTAATTGTGCAACTCCTCTACTGTAATCAAATAAAACTGTGATTTTATTTTTTTATTAATCGCTGTGGTGCAGAAATGATTGCTTGAATTGTGTTACTTTGATTCGTATACCTACAGTATTTCATATGTCAGCACTTTAAAAGGAAATATTTGTTTTTATAAGCAAATAGAAATTATATAATCATTATAAACACTTCCATTTTTTTTTAAACTTGTACAATTAAGTCATGTGAATAATGCCTTTCAGTGGTAGCCTATGTCAGAGGAGGAAAAAAGGTAACAGGTATGCACGTGTCAGATGAATGCTGTGTCATGCCAATATAAATTATTTCCTGGGAGGAGAGAAAATAAGCACAAATTAAAAGAGAACACTGTTCTGGTACCTTCTATCATATCTATCTTCTTGAATATCTAACCCTATCTGTTCTTCTTCTACAACTATTAGGGCCAAAATCCATTTAAAATGTCTTAGTCTGTCAGCTGTATATCGTAAACTGTTCAATTACAAAATGATAAAATAAAATTTATTTTAAAGATCAGTGCTCTGTTGTCTTTTCATACATATGACAAATAAGACCTTTACAGTACTTAAAGGTATGGTCAGTCATTCTTGCTACTACGAGCTCAAATCAAAACAGTATCGCTCCGCGGTGCTTAGCGGTGGCGGATCACGCGTCGAAATGCACTGTGAAGCAAAGCGTAGTGCTACGGCTATTTTTTGATACAAGCAGTGCTCGCCACTTGTTCCTATTTACGGAACCAAGTATATCATTTTTTCAACACGCCCAGAGAACATTTAAGATGGCTAAATGCGAGGAGATACTTTATTTGTCGAATTTGACAAAAAGTGTTTTAGCTTACATTTAGCTTGCAATAGCTGACTATACCTTTAATCAAGTAAAAACTAAGCAAGCCTAGATCAGACAGCCGCAGGGCGTAAACCAACACCACAGGCCAATGCTATGGGTTTGAAAAGTGGGCGGTAATACTGCCACCTACTGTCTACATGGTGCATTACCACCACCTACTGGCTAGAATGTAGCTCATATTGGCAGACGTCCCGCTACATGCGGTCCATCAATAAAGCATTTAGCCTAGGCCTACTGCATGGCCGGCTCATGGCATGGAGAGGAGGCCTTCATCTCTGGGCCCTTGGGTGCTAGAGGGACCTGAATAAAGATCTTTTCTTTTTTTTTTTACATTGAATACATGCACTTCCTTCATCTTTTTTAATTTAGAAAATGTTACATATTAGCACAATTACTAGCATTATTAGGTACCCTGCTAAAAAATCCAGCATTGCTGGTCACCAGCATAAGGTATGTTTTGCAGGCTGGAACCAGCATGGAATGCTGGTTTGCTGGTACCCCGGCATCCCATGCTGTTTGCTGGTGTGCTGGAATAGCAGCTAGACCAGCGCTACAACAGCACTAACTAGTATGAACCAGCCTGGACCAGTATGGAATTCATGCTGGTTTATGCTGGATTTTTTAGCAGGTAGTGTGATGTCACAATTCTAAGCTTGCTTCCAAACACAAACAATGAGCACCTGTCAGAAAAGCTGTCTCATAAGCACAAGGGATTCAGTGTTTGGAATTAGAAGTAGGCCTAATAATGTTATTCTTATATGAAAGCACTGTTTCACTCTGCTGCCTATGGATGCAGGCTATTGACGTTGGGTCAGACAGTTTAATGGACTATCGTGCTGTGGTCACTAAAAGTATAACAACACAATGACAGTAGCTTTACAGTAGTCCCAAAGCATGTTTCTTTAGTAGTCGGGACAACTGTAAAGCTAATGTAAAGTTAATAGATCAACCATTAATAATTCCAGGTTTAGTTTCCGCACGATCTGAATGGGTGATAATAGTGCTGATCTATCCATGATTCTGCCCCGCCTTTCCGTTCCGGTTCAACTGAACAGTCTCGCAGAGCCATCCTTTACTTACTTAAAACCTGGGACACAGCGCTGTCTAACTGCGTCAATATCCGCCTACTAAACAGTAGAGGTATTTTGATTGACATGCACGATCAACTACGTAGCTCAATGACAAATTGGGATGTTACATTTATACAGATTTTATACAGATATTTCAGGTATTGTTCTGTTAGATACATAGGCTATTGTATTGTAGGCTATTGCATTAGTGCTTAAAATGAATGTACTGAAACTGGAATTAGTAAATAAAGCAGGCTACTGCACTAGTGTTGCACTTACAGACTTTATGAGTGACAATGCTAACAGCCAATGAAAATCTACTTCTCAATTTCGTCAATTTTGCTGTCGAGCTTACAGGGGTCCACAGTATATCAGATGTTCAGCACAGAGTTGCTAATGTGACGTAGTGTAATGCGGATGAAAGAGGCTGAGACCCTCACAGAGGCCTCCTCCACAAGGCCAACTTTTAGCTTGTAATTCACATAAGTGTTGTTTATTATTTTAATCACTAAATCAAAATTTAATTAAAAGGGTTTTGCAATTTGTATTCAAATTGTGTTCTCAGTTTGAACACATCAGCAGAACTTATTTGAAGTCAGAAGAGGGCAGTGTTGTTATGAGTAGGAAATATTGACACTGTCATGGCACTTGGTCATTAAACCTATAACATCCCATAGGCTCATCAGGTAAGAGAAATAACCCTGTACATTGCATATGGTCACCAGCCCACTTGCTTATTATTAGTAGATAGTCATGTATGTAATGCAATGTCAAACGGGACAGTCCGGTGTGGGCCAATGAGAAGTTCTGCTGCCAGCATCATTTGCTGGGTCAATTAGCATCAAAATGGTCGGGATGGTGAAATTCAGGATTGTGAAATTCACTTTTCATCTGAAAATGTGCTATCAACATTTTTATTTTATCTTATGGTTCTGTGTATGGACGGCAAGACGCACAACATATCCACATATTCCTTCACTGAATTCACACAAACAAGAAAAATACTATACTATATATATAAGCATTTGAATAACCACTTCCGTTAGTGAGGGAGGTGTACAGTATATTATATCAGCAATACAAATAGATGTAGGCTACATATATGGTCACAAATGTATGGGGGACGACGACTACTGACCCCATTTCTGTGACCATGTGTGTAGCTTAAAGGTATAGTCAGTGATTCTCAGCTAATACACACTGTCAAATTCAGCAGAAATACCTACTCATGGTCCTCTATTTGCCCGTTTTGAGTGCAAACGACCGAAAAAGCACTGTACTATACCTTTAATTTACTTCAAGAGATGTGTTTTTAGGACCAGAAAAGCACAGACTACACCTTTAATTTACTGCAAGGTGGCAGAATATGGCAGCAATATCATGATTAATGTCTTTGGTTTGAATTTTTAACCAGTAAAGTTTGGAGAATAATAATTGTAGATATAGCCAGTATTACTATGTATTACTATACGTTAACATATGAGCGATAGTTGTGCATTTACAAGAGCAAGCACAAAGTAATGTTGTTTGCTTCGTACACTGCACCAGCTGAAATCAGCTTGTTTAAAACCTCGGTACACCTACACAGGCTTTTTGTTAATGTGGCTAATCAAGCCTCTTCTCACAACTGCGTGGGCATGACTGACATTTCCCTATCTTCTATGTCAGTTTTGTTTTGATTGGTTCTTTTGAATATATGCAGTAGCTTGCCGAATATCAACGTCAGAAGAGGTCATTAGCCAAAATATCTCTGGGTTTACAGGCCCCTTTAAAGCAAATATCATGTTTTGGATCATGTGATTTCCACCCATGTTAATTGGCTCACTTGTTCATTCATTTTACCAAAGGCAGCACCTGGGTGTCGGGGATTGCTGGAGGGTATTCTTCCACCACCAGAAGGTTGCGTCTGAGATTGAACTGTTGACAGAAAGTAATTGCAATTTCACCTGCTTGTGTCCTGCTCGCTGTTGGAAAGGTGACTCCAGTGCTTTAGGGATAATAAAAGACACACAGCTTGACCAAACCTAACCTTTCTCCCATAACATAATTCTGACTTATGGTATACGCATGTGCTCTTCCAAGCTGCTATGGTTTCATGTTTCCAATGAGCAGTACTCATTAAATGATGAGTCAAGGTTCAAGGCTCCCTCATTTTGTGTCAATGGGTGAATGTAAGCTTGTGACAGTGCAGTTTGCTAGTTTAAACAACACACATACTGTATAATAAAGCTAGTCTGATAATGTTTATAACATTTCAAATTAAGTCACTAAGCTACAATGTGTAAACTACAGAATGTTAATTACATTACAAGTCATCAAATGTATATTTTATAAAATCAGTTAATCAAAACGTCAGATGTTCATCGGCAAACTTTGCACACAGCAGAGAGCTGTTATGTGTCATGTTCAAGCTTTAAACATCAACATAATGGCATTAATGATACACCTGCATTCATTTTAATGCTCTGCTATGGGATTTAAACCATGTTATTAAACATTTACTGTGATTTTAACAGTAATCCTGTCTATAATACATACCTGGCATTGCAAGATGTGTATTATTAACCACGATGTGAGAGAAATTCACTTGGTCCGTTTAGTAAATTCCATTAATAATGACAAAGATCAAAGAAAAGTCAGCGAAATTCTAATGCAAACACATTTCATAAACATTATTATAAAAAAGCGATTGGACGAATTGTGCACACAGACACACGCACGCACACACACTCACACTCACACGCACACACACACACACATGCATGCATTATAGGGATCAGTCAGTACACAGTTCAGCATACTGTGGAAAATAAATACAAATATAAGCCTTTCTTTACTCTAAACATGATCATTTCACGTACGATATCATTTCCAAACAACTCCCCAATGACCTGACACCTGAAGTGTATAGTTGAAACCCTACTGTAATTAAACCAGAATGTCTAAGCTCCCATCTTAACACCTAAGACACAAGTGACTGACTTCAAAAGGTTGCCATGCCCTGCACCTCAAAGATGTCCATCAAGTTGTCTAAGGCATAATGGATTTTGTAGCGGATCGTCTGTCTATCACTCCCCACTGGTACCATAGCCTGGGGGTGGGGTAGTAGCAGGGGTGTCAGGGGCTGTGTGCCTTCCTCCCCCCTCTGCCAACCCCTACACACACACACACACACACACACACACACACACACACACACACACACACCTATGGGGTGCTGTCAAGCAAGCATTGACTGATTTGGATCACTGGTGTCTGGGAATTTTTCTTAACCAAAGAATCTTTGGGAAACAGGTCGTTCATCACCTTAATGGAAGAGTATTGATTGCTGTGCGCAACCGCGATGCCCGCCTGCAATAGTAATGGATTTCCTGAGAAATCACGGTTGAAAAGGCGTCTAGGGGTACCTGGGAGCAAGTGGCCACCACTAAAACCACTCAGCTTGCTTTTTTCGCATGCTTGGTGTAAGTTGGTTAATGTGTACAGCTGTCTGTGTATTGCTATACTGTATATTTCCCTGTCAATGTGGCTAACTGCCCTTGCCGTCAGCTTGGCTTGGTTGCTACGGTAGCTGAATGTTATGGCCTTAGTCATTTACATATAAGTTTGTGTGTGATCAATGATCTCAAGTTGTCTGAATAACAGAATCATGTCAATGTGTAAACACCCACATGTGGTGCAATAGACACATATTTATGTGCGTGTGTGTGTGTGTGCGTGCATGCGTGTGTGTGCATATGTGTGTGTGTGTGTGTGTGTGTGTGTGTGTGTGGGAGAATACAGTAAACAACAGCGGTTTTCACACTGTAGGTCGCGACCCACAGGTGGGTCACTGAGTGGGAGTGAGTGGGTCGAGAAAATTGCAAGCGGCAATTGAATGATTAAAGAATATCATTAAAAGGCTTAATGGCTTCCGCGCTTATATGATGCACCATACGATGCACCACACACGTGGTCACCTCATCGTGATCACGTGTGGTTCCACTCACTGGTCGTGAGTACGGTTGTGGCAAAATAGCCTACTTGTTCCAGATTTGATGACATCCTGTTTAGCCGCGCGCTCTGCTCAAACATATTTGGTGCACACTCGGGTATAGCGTTAGCTAAAATGGATTTGGTTTTTGAGAGATATGCACTTGGGTGCTTGGTGGGTCTCTAAATAAATTAGTCCTCTCTAGGTGGATCTTGGCACAAACAAGTTTTGGAACCCCTGGTATACAGTACAGTAAGTGTGTACACCAGCCTATGGTGAAATTCACAAATATTTCATGCGTGTGCTGTGCATGCGTGTGTGTGTGTGTGTGTGTGTGTGTGTGTGTGTGTGTGTGTGTGTGTGTGTGTGTGTGTGTGAAAGTGTGCGTGTGTGTGTTTGTGTGTGTGTGTGTGTTTGTGTGTGTGTGTGTGTTTGTGCGTGTGTGCGCCTTGGAGATAATGGGGACCTAATTAACACAAGCCTCTAGCAGGTGCGTTCTGGCCACATATCACACTCCCTTTCAGCAATTAGCAGAAAAAAACATCTGCCCCATCGCACCTTTTCTGCTTGGAAGGCCATTTGTACAGCTTTCACTTGGAGTGCGTCTTTCAACGGGTAAGTCATCTCATTACACACCCTGTCATGCTGTGTCTATTGTGTCTTCCAATCTATTCTATCACTGTATCCTTCCTAAGGATTCCAAAGACATGTTTTCCCTAACAAAAGCTGTGACTTGTTTTTTTTCCCCCTCCACATTAATATGGAGATGGTTTCTCATTTATATTCTTCTATAAAATAGGTAAAGGGAGATTACTGTTGTGATGGTAATTTGATGTCCCTGTTTCGCCATCTGCTTTGCTGTGACTCTCAAGTTTTTCTTTGTATGCCAATCGAAAAATTTTTTCAGGGCCATCAGTAAAGTACACAATTCAGTACTTCATTCATATGGAGAACATTATTCCATCCTGTGTGTGCGCGTGCGTATGCGTGTGCCTGTGCGTGTGCGTGTGCATGCAAGTAAAATGGTCAAGCTGTCCTTTATAAACATACAAATGGAAACAATACCATCAACGTGTCTAAATTTTCATTTAGACTTATTTATTTTAATATAAAGGCTCCTGCAGAACACAGTATGCCCTGCAATTAACAACAGCAATTTCTCACTATACAAAGTGATTAACATTGGCTATATTAACAGTCTATTCGGGCCTCATTCATGCATTGTGACAGAGGATTTATATATCACACAGGAATTCATGCGTCCCAATATTTTGCCCTACAAACGCTGGCCTCTTTTATGAAGAACAGTTTTAATTTAACAGGAAAATTAACGAAGAATTAATTTTAGCCCAGAAGTTTGGAAGGTTTGTATAGCATAGGCCAGGGTTTGCCAACCAGACATTGCTGTTGGTTGTTGCTGTTTGGTGCCTTACAGGGCATTTTTCCCTGTTAGATACTGATGACGTGCTCCTGTCAGTATCCTAACAGATTGTTGGTTGCGTACTACAACTGGTGTAGAGCTGTTCTACTGTTGACAAATGATTGTAAGTCACTTTGGATAAAAGCGTCTGCTAAATGCCGTAAATGTCTAGGTTTGAAACCTGGCAGTGTGTTAGTGGATTCCCGTTACCCCTCGCCCTGCAGCTCAACGGGATGATACATTTAAACCTTCCTAAAATAATGCTAAAATAAAAGTCATTTTGGACAAACATCCTATTTTTATTTTTATTTTGCCTAAATCATCTCCTCATTATGATCACCTCTGGTAAAATCACCTACAGTACATCCTCAATTGAACAGATCCTGTGATTCTACACATGTAGAATATGCATATTAACTATAAATTGTTTATATAGAATTTCTTTAATGGCCGATATTTGGTTGTTTTTTGTGTTTTCTGAGAAGACTGAAAAACATCACTTACTTACGTTACTATAGGCAGGTGACGATGTAACGTCAGTGTGAGTCTTTGCAGCAGGGGTGTTGGATGAAGCAGGAGCTATAGGATGACAGGATCATTACAAACCATGTAAAACACACACACATGCCTACACGCATGCAAACACACACACAAAAATCCCAATGTTTGTTTGTGATTGGAGGGTTGGGATGATGAGTGTAACATGAGTGGTGGTATTACTTTATTTTTATATATTGTATTGTTTTTACTCATTTTGAATTGTTTTTAAAGATGTAGTGTGAAGCACTTTGTGTTACATGAATTTGTATGAAAAGTGCTATATAAATAAAGATTGATTGAAACACACACACACACACAAACTCACACCTATGCCTACACACATGAAACACACACACACACACAAACTCACACTTATGCCCACATACATGAAACACATACATACACACATATAGCTACACACATGAAACATACACACACACATAAACACATGCTTATACATACGCACATGAAACACACACACATGCACCAACACACATGCAAACACACACCCACACAGATTAACCAGCACACATGCACACAAAAATATGCAAAATAAAGTGCCCACACATATAGACTAAGAAACTCACACATACCCCCCCCGCACACACACACACACACACACACACACACACGCACATGCATGCAAGCACTCACAATTAAACCTGATGCTAAATGTGGGTCAGGTCGGCTTTAACTGTACTCCAATGGGAGATAAACTCATTATTTTGTGTGCACGAGTGTGTATACATGCCTCCCCTCGTCCACACACACACACACATATATATATATATATATATATAATGTTGTCTCTTACTGACAACAAGACACGAAGAAGAGTTCTGGCTCAGCAGAGGGGATCAATGTTAAAACCCAAAACCCATTGAATCTCTTTACGCGACATAAGCATTTAATCCACAAACATGTTTTTATTCGTACTACAGGGGATTCAACCCAAGCCCAGTGTGTGCTGCAATCGTTAAAATAAAGCCAAAGCTTCAAAATCGTTGGACTGTGCTGTCTCCCTACACATACATTATTTATAATATTTGCAGTGAAAGACAAGAGGTCATAATGTTACTTTCAATTGACCATACAGTAGCCTTCAAACATTGTTGAACTTCCTGTTGGTCTAACATGCTACAGTATCGTGTTCACACTTTTTGATGAAAAAATAGACGGTATTTATCAAATCTTAGCACCTAATCACATTATTGCATTATCTATATATTGCTCTACCGCTTTTGCTGCCATTGAAGTAGGCCTAGTTGTGACGCTCTCCGTGGTGCTGAAATATCATCCGTCTATTCCACAGAACTGTATAATATCGCACAATATAATATCTGAATACAATTTGTAATAGCTGTTGACCTATTAGCATATTTGACAATGGGGGAGGTGAGCTTCTTAGTTAAGTAGATCGTGCAAATGTTCCATTTCCAATCGTCTTTGTTTGAGAAGAATATTCTCCCTATTCTAACGTTCTCCCGTGTGCGTTCGTACGCGAACGAGTTTGGGAGGGAGAGGTTGAGCGAGAGTGAGCGCATGTGTTCGGGAGAGAGAAGTTGACAGAGAGAGAGATAGAGGGAGTGAGAGAGAGAGAGAGAGAGAGAGAGAGAGAGAGAGAGAGAGAGAGAGAGAGAAAATACAAGATCCATTGAGTGCTGATTTAGTATTTGAAACCGACTACCGTACAGTGAGTACCGGTCCCGGCTGGGGAGCAGAAATGAGCAGCGTCTGACTCAGCTGTGTCGTCCGTCGTTGGCATATTATGGTATAGTCTACCACACCAGTCTGCGCTATACGTTGCCTCCACCATGCCGTTGCTAACGATGGACGCGTCGGAGTGTATGTACACCGAGAAACTGCCCAGAGCAGAGCATGTAAACGCCGAACACGAAAAAAGACAACTCCCTGGCTTCATTTGGTCAAGTTGAATAAACTGGAATGAATTGACTTTGTTTTTCACAGTGCTGGGTCGAATGAGGACACTGTGAACATCAACGGAGAGAAAAAGGTAGGCTACTGCATGTAGAGTTATATATCGTAATGGAACATTCTTTCTTGTGGGATAGCTGCTATTCATCTGTATAATATACACGTCCTTTAACAGTTGGAAAAACTTTTACCAAACATTTAATGACATACAATGTTTTAATTGACTAAATAACTTTGGTGCATATAGGCTATCTTCAAAGGATTGCGACAAAGGATTATATTCACAATGTATTTATTATGCTAATCTTCACGAAACACAAAGATGCATGCAATTAAACTATAAAAACATGGCCCTGGGAGGTTATTTTTTATTTTTAGCTGTGTCACTGTACATATTTCACTATTATTTCCATCAATAACCTGGAAGCGTCTTTGAGCTCGCTGTGATATTTAGTTATTTCAGCATAATTTGTATTCTGCACTGATGCCAGTGGAACCAAACAGCGGGGCCAAGCATAGGCCCTCGTTTGTTTAACTCACAGCGTGGTTATCTGTCTCGTGAACAGATGCACGCTGAAGTGTTCACATCTCACTCACGCTGGGATGTTTCATATCATGTTAAACGAATGCAGGACAGAAATTACTTAAATTGTTTTCTGTTATTTCCATCCGTCCGTCTACAGCATGATTCAGAGCATTACTGTGGTTTGGTTTAGGTTTTACCAGTAAATCACTGTTATAATAAATGTCAATAACCTAGACAGGTTAACAGAATACTAACTATGGCTTTTACAGCATATACATATGCATCCTTTGTCAATAGGCTACAGAGACATGATGAATCTTAGAATTTAATGGCAATATATGGCTAAAGTACAATCTTCTTATATTTGCCAAAAAAACATCAAAGCTCATACCCCCCTCTCTCTCTATATATCTCTCCCTCCCTCTATCACTCCCTCCCTCCTGTCTTGGGGAACAATGCAGCTATAGTCAGAATTGCAGCCAGAACACAATAAGTAAGCACACATATCCAAGTGTCTGCTGCTACCAGGTAGAATGGGAAACAGCCTACCTTCTCTGTGTTATATATTGGACATGGCTGAACGCATCGCAGCCTGGCAGGCCTTTAAACACTCGTCTTTAGACTAATGGCACCGGCAGCCGCACATACATCTGCACGACAGTCCGCTACGGTGGAAGAGCACGAACTGTTGGTAGGCAAACAGTCCTTGAGTTTGTCCAAGGAGGGAGCTTGACTAAACCATGTAAGTGCTCCACCGAGGCAAGCGGGCAGAATGCTTGTAAACTAGAGCTGCTATTGTTCCCAGAGTTATTTTGCCCGAGGTGAGCTCCATAGTGTTACCACCACCCACACACTGAGGCAAACACGTCAATACAACCAAGCTTATTCTTATACGCAGGTGTGTGCACGAACACACCAATCATGCACACACATGCATGCACACGCTAGTATCACATTATTCAGTCACACAATTCAAATGTTTTATTCTATTGCACTTTTATTGAATTTTAATATACCAGACTGCTATGACGACCTAATTACCCTTCGATGATAAATAAATTAATCTATCTATCTATCTATCTATCTATCTATCTATCATTCCTCTCTCATCATTAAAGGTTCACTCCTTGCAAAATCCTTCAGGCCTGGGGGTAGTAGAGAGGAATGCTAGTGCTCCCAGGTGCGGGAGAGGCTGCGGGCTCTCTGAGTTTCAATCCAAAACGACAAGGTTTTTACAACGATGGCTTCGACCCCATAAGTACCTCCAGACACTAACAGAGGATGGAACCTTTAACACAGGCGCTGACACATTCACCCCACAACCCCCGCCTGCGTAGACGGGGATGGTTCAAATCAATGGCTGCTGGGCCCAACTGGACAGAGCTGTAGTGGAAAAAAACAAAGAAATCAATGCAGCCTTATTAAGTGAGCAGAGCCTTTTACCTAACAACAGACACACACAGCTGCATGTGGGCGTTGAGCGAGTTCACGCCGGCTTTTCGATGCTTTGTCTGCGTTTTCGACATAACGGCCCCTCAGGTGCCTGGTTGGGCTGCCTCCCGAATGTGACTAAATACCCGTGCGTGTGTTCTTCTGCGCGAATGACCGTTAAATTCGTATGTGTGGGTATGCCCCCAGTGGAGGGTGGAGACAATCGCTCAACGTCAATGTGTTACGCTTGGCTTGGCACCAAGGTGCTATGGCCCCACTCTATTTGTGGACAAAGGGATGAACCAAGACAAATGATTTAGCACCTGTCAGTCAGGGACTGGGGGGGGTGAAGGGGGGGGTTGAAGGGGGGGGTCTCGAGATGAGAAAAAGTAGCCGTACTATGGAGGAAATGATGGCGCCAGTGGTAAGGGGCTTTTAGGGGGTAAAGGATCAAGAAGGCGCGCGAGGGCAGAGCTAGATGGATTGAGAGTGTTTTTAAAGGTACAACGATTGAGAGCGCGTGGGGAAGGGAGGGTACAAGGAGCGAAGGTTGGAACGACGGAGCGGGAGAGCGAGAGAGAATTTACGATTTTCCTCTAGGTCATCACGTATATAGCTCATGTTCCTGTGAGCAATTTTTTGCCAGGAAATGGCTTCTATTTCTGCCCCGGGGGGGGGCGACAGTGGGGGTGCTGTTTGCCTAACACTAGCCTGCAGGAACCATGAAAGGCCTTCCTCGTCCCCTTCAACCAGAACTTTCCTCAACGGGTTGCCATAACAACCGCTATGAGGCTGACTTGCACAAGTTGGAGCACGGCTGCTTCTGGAACCCTCCAGGCACCCGCTGCCTTGCCTACACCGCCCCTGTCAGAAGAATGTAACTTATTAACCGTGAATTACTGGACACTGGCTGGCATGTTTAGGAAGACTCTGCTGTATCGACGAGGCAACGTCATTTAAAAGGGACAGCGCTTAAAATTCCCAAAACACTCAAATTAACAAGCATAAATCTCCTCGCAAACCGTTCTATGGTCCGTTTCAAAGTGACAACTGTGGAGATATAAATAGTGTATGGGCTGTGTTTGATGTTGGTTTTATTTTGCTGCAATATTCTTTTGGCATTTCAAACACTGAACTCTGCCATAACATGTTTTTCAATAGTTGCTGTCCTGCAAACCTATGCTTAAGGAAAATGCTTGATAAGATCCCATGATCCCATTTTAGGTTTCCACACAGTTAGATGGTTTAACAATGACTTAACTACTGACCTCATTTTGAATACTGAACTAAACAAGCCATATGTAAATATCACCATAGAAGAGAGCGCCTTAGCTAACAAGCCTCTGATTGTACAGATTATTCATATTTTGCAGGGGATTACAGAAATCGAAATGAACAAGTTGGCCTCTCCCCACGGAAATCCCACATCAGCATGACAAAAGATAAGACTCAGTCAGGCAGAGCCAACTCAAAGTGGAACAGTGCTGACAGTTTGCATTGAGTTGCATATTTGAAGAAGCTATACTAAATGTCACTTTGTTTTTGTGACTTGTCCAGATTGTATCCCTGATAACCTGAAAGGTTGCCATCTTCTCAAAGTCCAAACAGCCTTGTTCCAGAATTGGCATGCAAGTCACGGTTCTTACTAACAGCTTTTGCAAGAGCTAGTAACATTTAAATTAGACGTATAAATGCATAAGCTTTTTTCCCCACCTTGCGGAATGTCACATAGATTGATGGTTGTATCATGATCATCCCTAAATCCTGCTACCATAGCCTTGATCAAACAAAGTATCTTCCTGGCTGCTTTGCTAATGCTCATAGCACTCCGAAGCATCCTATAGTCTAAAAGACTATTACAAATTACAAAATGACAAAAGCTAAACATTTTAACATTCAAACTCAATTATATATTCATAAACAGAAAACAATATTTTAATTAATTAAATAGTATTTAGCTGTTAATATACCAATAACTTCAGATTCAGTAGGTGTTGGAGCGCACATCAAAATGGTTTGAAAGATTCTCTGGCACGTTCCTCTGATCTGCTGGTTGTTGTATATTGGTTTAACTATTAGTTCATTTCCAGAATGTAATTTGATCATTACTATGTCATTAAATGTGGTAATAACAATTGGTCACAGCTTCTTTTATAGATTAAAGACTACAGTCAGACTTAATGAGATGTTTATCTAGACATTTGTTGATAACAGCTGCTTAAGAAATGTCATCTTCTGAATTATAGACTGAATATTCTGCAAAGTATACGTGGAAGAATATCTTTTTGAAGAGACAGAATGTGCAGATTAGATCAATGACAAGTTTGATTCCGTCTCGCGTGAGAAATGTCTGAAACAGAAGTTGACGTTCAATAAAGTCGCGTTTCCAGCTCAGCGGCTACCACTGATGCATCGTGATGCATTCTGCATTTTCTCAGTGTTGCAATAGGACATTTCTAACGGCCTGCAATATCTTACTGACATCTCATGTTGATAAAAACCACAGTGTGAACAACATGGGACTATCAAATATTGGGCAGCTGTCTGAACTTATTTTCTTGTCCGTAGCCAAGCAGAACGGTAAATACCTCCCAGGCTGTACAGAAATAATACGGAATGGATGAATGTCCATATCAAAGCAAAAGTTTGTTGCTTGGTGAGATGGGCAACCAGCGCTGATGTGTTTTGATCAGTTGATTATAGCGTGTGCTTGCTTTCCTTTCCAGATTTGCTTTGAAAGAGGGAAACTACAGTGTGGTACCTGACATTAGAGTTCAACCACGCTCTGTACTGTATACTTACATGAGCGTGTTTATGCATGCTATATGGGAGGGTAAGGGACAGGAGTGTTTCTGTCTCCACTGTGAAGAAAATAAATGGTCCTTGAGCTTCTACACATCTTTTATGATGTCTAATTAATGGAAGCTCACAAAAGAACCTGACGCAGTACCTCTGAAAAGATGCATCTGAATGGAAAACAGGGACGATGCAATACATGTGTGTTCCCTTGCTGCACGATTCTGTACCCTCCCAAGCCACTTCACTGTTTTTAATACGTTGCATTTGCAGCTACTGTCAATCTCGGCTATGCGAGTGTAGCTTCATCAATATGCATAGAGAATCTCATAGAGGTTTGTTGTAGCACTCGGGGAGAGTGCAAGTAATGGACGCCCACTTTGATCCTCTGCATTTGATACTCCTCCTGTCCTGTCACTCTCCCTCAGGTGCGGTTTGCCTGCTGAGCTCCACAGCTCCAGCGCCATGGTCTTACTGTGGTTGTCCGGGCTGGCGCTTGCTCTCATGGCCTCCCTGCCTCGAGTGTCTACGGCCTGCCCGACCGGCTGCCGCTGCTACAGTCTCACGGTGGAGTGTGGCTCGCTGGGGCTCCAAGCAATCCCACACGGTGTCCCCTCTGCCACTCAGGTCAGTTGGCCAAAATCGACTGGCGTCACTATTCACCGCGCATTAAACTAGGACACAGCGGCGGCGCCGCCGCGTCGCAACCGCTTCCCGGGTGTCGCAACCGCTTCCCGGGTGTTCCGTCATTCAACGTGGCTCGACTACGCAAATCCATTCTTATTACTCGCGGCGAATGCAGCTAATCAAGTCACCGCGACCCGCTTTGATGTAGGCCTGGGGGAAATTTGGGATATTTGGCGTGTAATCATTCATCATTCCTTGGAAAGTGCCTTCAGCACACGCTCTGATCGCCTGTTGAGAAGGTGTTATACATTATAACATCTTTCTTACCTGAGGTCAGACCCCCAACCTTACAACAGCTTATGAATATCAATAAGGATCGTGTCTCGCATAAATTGTTCCATTAACCTGCATCACCCGTACTTTGACTCAAGACCTGTTTTTTTTTATCTTCTTTGAAAACAACACCAAAGGAAGTACATTGCTAATCAGACAGAATATCATGCATTATGGATTATACGGCTACAGGGTGCACACACAATCACTCAAATGCTGCCTGTCACTCAGATGTGTTTTTGTCCCAAGGATGTGTGCAGAAAACGTTTCTGATTTATGAGGCCACAGAGAAATGACACACAAAAAGAAAGCAAACTTCCATTATTCATAAAGCGTCATAATGTAGGCTCATTTCTGTTAAAACAGCTTGTGCCATTTGGGGCCAGAAGTTAAAACAAAATGCTTTCATTCCAAACGTTTTACCGGTCCATTAGAGCAGATATTTCTGCGATGTTCAGGATAAAAATGAGACACTAACCTTCACAGTGAGACATTTTGAAAGCAGCTTTATACTTTTGGACCACATTAAGTGTTGTTTCATATAACCAAGGCAAAACCTAAAACAATGCCTCACTCTATGGGGTTCAAATGCACTGCCACATACAGTAGTCAGCACGCACTTTTATCCAAAGCAAGTACTGCAGAGCGCGCCCTGCAAAATATAACCATGTAATACTTAATATAGCAATATAGCACTTTTACACCAAGAGAAAAGTTGCTATGGTGGCTACAGGGTATTAATGGTCAATATTGAAATCACGATTATTATTTAATACGATTACTCATTGACTTTGGAAAAATGTACTGCACCTAAACAGTAAAGCAAATAAACAGTTCAACTGTGAAATGTCCCTTAATAGAAATTAGAAATTTCATGTTGATATTTCAATTTCACAGTTTTCACAGTCAGAGTTTACTTGCAAAACGTTTACTTGAGTTTACTTGAAAAATTATGATTTATTCTCTATTATATTGTTTTTGTAATTGATAGGAGCCGAAATTGAAATCACGATTACATTTTAATTAATTGCACAGCCGTGCATATTACTTGGTAATATTCCTTGAAACAAATAAATTCACAGACATGGATTACTGTAAACCTAGTCCTAAAAACTGAGATTTTCATCGAATTATTGTTTTAGTCTTGGACTAGGTTTTATCCTGTCTGTGAAAGTCTGTGAAACTGGCCCATGGTCTTTTATCTTGAAGCCTTAACGCAAAACTAATTCTTACCAGTCCTATTTCTTTCGACTCTTCCCCAACGCTAGACAATCTTCCTGCAGGACAACGCCATCGTCCAGATCCGTCTGCAAGACTTGTCCCGCCTGGGCCTCCTCCGTTACCTTTACCTGCAGAACAACAGCATCTCTGCCCTGGAGCCCGGGGCCTTCGTCAGCCAAGCAGAGCTGGTGGAGCTGGCCCTCAACGGAAACCTCATCCACCTGGTCACCCCGGATATGTTCCGCGGGCTGGAACACCTTCGGATCCTCTACCTGGCCGGCAACCAGATCACTCGCCTACAGGACTACACCTTCAGGGGACTCCAGGTTAGTAGAAACAGCACCCAATTCCCTGTGTGACGTTATAGGCCTGGGAAATGCATAACTTGATTCCAGGGTCATTGGGGAGCATAGAGCAAATATGTTGCTGTGTGCATTATTCCAGTTCTCCACACAACCAACACACAAGTTGTTTTCATGAGGATTAGTGTCAGTGACATTCCTGTGCCACACAGAATTCTTACTGGATATTCTCACAGTGATATTCAGCAGCTACTGAACTGTACATGCAATACATGCATAGGTGCATTCAAATTCGGCGAACGTTCCTGGCCAACGCATTTGTTTTTAACTGTGAATTTGACATTCAACATTGTTAGAGTTAAACTGCAAGTCTTACTCCAGGGTCAGTGTGTGTTTGCCGAGAACTATCCTTCTTACAAAACTTGTGTGCGTTCGCAAGCATTTACAGCGAACTCTAGGCAAATTGATAACACGTTGGCGAACGTTCGCAGTCGTTTGACAATTTGAACGCACTTTGAGAGAGAACACAATAAGAAGGCGTTGTATGGAACGTACTGGGTTATTCTGTCCTTTCACCATCGTTGTGTACAGCGTCTGCAGGAGCTCCACCTTCAGGAGAACAGCATCGAGCTGCTTGGAGACCAGGCTCTGTCTGGCCTGTCCTCTCTGGCCTTGTTGGACCTCAGCAGGAACAACCTCCACACCCTGGGACCCTTCTCCCTGAAGCCCATGGTCAGCCTACAGGTGCTCAGGGTGACAGGTATACTGGACGAGTCTTTCTATTAACACTGTTGAGCTGGGTACATTTATATGGTACCAGAGTTAGAACACTGTTGAGCTGGGTATAGGCACATTTATATGGTGTTAGAGTTAGAACACTGTTGAGCTGGGTATAGGTACATTTATATGGTGTTAGAGTTAGAACACTGTTGAGCTGGGTATAGGTACATTTATATGGTGTTAGAGTTAGAACAC
>JAODTR010026741.1:0-22869 GCA_025399935.1 Amblyopsis rosae
GCTTACCAGGTCTGTCCAGAGTCTTCCCCCACCCCTTGACCCAACTCACCACCAGATGGTGGTCGGTAGCCAGCTCTCTCCGTCTAATCAAAGTCCTTAATGAGCAAGTCTAACCACTTGGCATGCATCTTGCTAACGCTTCTGGGCAGTTATGAGGAAGACGATATCTAAATGAATGAGAGAGCCATAGTTGCACATTCAATGGTCACAGGGACATAAAAACTGCATGCATTCAATTACCGGTCACGTCTGATAAAAAAACGTTAAAACATTAAAAATAAGGTTTAAAATTAGATTTGAAAATGCAGTTTTTCCCGACAGGTTACACTTCTACGTATACTATGCATGAAACATTGTTAGATTGCATCAGTGCAACCACGCGTTTGGCTGAATAGGTTTAAGGTTTGGTCGTTATAAAGCAGACGACTGGCTCTTTTTTTGGAATTCTCCCATAGAGTTATGTTTAGAAGTCTGTCTCTTCAATCACGGTCCTAACATACTGTAGATTGCTTTATAAAAAAACTTTAGATTTTGGTTAAAAAACCCTTACTCATCCTACAGAGTTCTTGGACCTTCCCCAAGAACTATGTGACCCTCCTCAGAGGACACACACAAAGTACATTCTGTATGAAGAACGAAGGAACTGACATTAGTATTATTTGCCAGTTATCTAGAACAACGTATTTCCAAAACAGTTGCTTTTCAGTACATACTTACAATGCCTTACAGTACAACAGACGTGCTTGAAAATAAACGAGTCATGCTTCGCTACCCTACTTTCATGTGATTTGTGGCGATAATCCACACTAAACCCACTGCAGTACATAAAAAATGAATTTGTGTGCCAGATCTTAGCGCTTATTCCCCAAGCAATTACTCATGTTGTAGTGTATTTCCTTTTCTCAACAACTAATCGTCTTGAGATAACAATCAGGCAGTCAGCTTCTGTTAGTTTTGGGGTTTAATCATAATTGCATCATTGCTAAATAACATGAAAGCATTATTAGCTATACACATTATTATTAGGGTGATTGCTCAAAGTTGGGTGTTATTTTTTTGTATTTTTTTTTTTACTTTATTGTAAGAAGTCACCAGGGAAGGAAGCTATTTTATGGTATCAGATGGTTGGTTATATTTTAGTCTGTAGGAAATAATGGGCATTCCTTCTCAGGCACCTGATTGGTACGACTCAGCATTGCACACTGGGGAGTTACAAGTGGTCCATTGTCCTAATAGTTTACTGCGTTCCTGAATAACATGACCTCATTCCGTCTCCGGGGAGAGGTCTCTGCTGTTGGTGAGGGGCGGTGAAATAATGTCTTATTCAAATTGTTATTGTATTACATTATGCACACAGCGGCAGTTTGACATGTCACTATGGCGCATGCTAGCTGTGATACTGTACTAGTGGTGATGCGTCAGTGAGAACATTTGATTGTTTGGATTGGGGGCGGCGTTTTTACTGCCACTGACCACCTCGACACAATGTAAGGCCAGATGGGAGGAGTGTTTTAGGAGCGTTGACAAACGTTACACACAAGTTAGCCAACGCCTTTTTGTATTTTTGATATTTCTTTTACATTTTTCAGAGCACATAGGCGAATGTCAGTTATCGGCGACAGCTATTGAGAAGGCTAGTAGAGTCGGCTTGCAGGCTAATTGAAAATGGGGGGAAGGGGGGGGGGGGGGGGGGTTGGAGGGGGTTGGAGGGGTGTGTGCAGAGCATTATGGCCCCTGTCCTCTGAGACCGGCCCATTGCTCCCCGGGGCTTAATACATTCACTGGCTTGACTTCTACACACACACACACACACGTGCACGCACACACACACTCACACACACATTCATGTAAGGCGGCATATACTTTGTTGTAAATGTAGTTTCAAAGGATGTGCCTAAACTTTATTAAATATATGTATTTATTTGTCTGTTTATGTAAATAGCCAGGTTTATTACTTTGAGTTACTGTGTTGTATACACTGAGATTGCAAAATAGCACGAAGAGCCCGTAGAAATGCTGTAAAATCTAATTTTGTAATTCATTCAAATTAATTTTGTTATTCATTTTTAATATATCAGTGGCAAAAAAACTGGATCAAATAAGTATATTCTTATTCTGGTGTAAATGTTATTACATGTATAAGTTATTCATATTTCATCACAGACAGTTTAGAGCAGACCTGGGCAAAGTCAGGCCTGGGGGCCCTTTGAGACATTCTGCTGTTATTTACTGCTGCACAAAATAAAATAAAATAAATAAAACATAGTTAAAGTGAACTGTTACGTTTGATTAAGAAAATTGTGTTGCATATGAGTATCCTATATATGTATGCAAGTTAACAAAGTTAGCTGTTTTGTGTTTTATTTTTAAATGTTTTACCATGTTGGTTAAAAAAGTATTGTGGCCCGTGAAGTTCTCTGGCATTTTCAGTGGGGCCCCCAAGTGAAAATAATTGCCCATCCCTGGTTTAGAGGGTAGTGCTGGAGGCCACACCAGATGATAAACAGTTTGGTGCTGTTTTCAATATAATATATAATAAGCTCACGTGGAAAGTAGGCTGTATCAGAGCACTGCCTCAGAGCCATGTTGCATGTACTCTACTCTGCTGAGTGATACACAGCGGTGGCCAAATGGAAAAAGATGTCCGTCTCCAAATAGACACTAGGAAATAGATTTCCTTTAATTGAGTAGAAGAAACAAAACACAAACGGGTGCCGGGTAAAGGGAGATGTGATGTCATGGCAAGGCCCGACTATTGGGCTGCAGTTTATTTTTCTCACGGACTTTCCTTGCAATTGTAAACCACTGTCAGTTGCTATTGCTATTGATAATGTAAGATGTCATTTTATTTGGCTTTCTTGCAACTAAGATTAGTGCAACCATCACTGCTTCCATAATGAGGATAAATTATGGCGTTTCTTGCTTTAATACATCTAATTAATTTGCACAGTTTGAATGTGTTTTTATTATTCTATTCTATATATTATTTATTATTATCATTATATTATTAAATATCCTGTAGAGGACATGCATTATTCGGGTTACTGCCTATCTTGTGTGGGTGAACTGTAGAAGACAGCAAACTCTAATTTTAGTTTACATACATACAAGTATACATACCCTTATCAGGGTTGGAAGAAATACAGTGATACTCAGTAGTATTATTGGACACATCTGAACATGTGGCTATTCACCCTCAGGTGAAGTCTTTTGCTGGAATGCATGGAGGCAGACTCAATAACTATTCTTAGACTGCTGCACCAGTTTGAATGACTTCCATCAGTATTTGTCTCAAGGCGCTAAACTTAAAGCTTAAACTATAGTTGTTTTTGGTATGATACTACTTGTATACTGTATACTGTATGTATCTTTTTTTTTTACTCCATATATTAAGGTTTAAATACACCTCAGATGTAACAAATGCTGTTCCCCTATTATACAGTATATACTGTGCGTGTGTGCGTGCGTGCATGTGTGTGTGTGATTTTCCCTAATTCAGGATTGGCCAATACGATACAATTACAATAGTTAGTCTTGTTTCAACAGTTTCAGCAAATGTTTCTTTTACCCCGAGCAGAGCCGACACTTTTTATACGTATCTTTCCTAAATGGAATTGTGCTAAATTCCTCAGTATAATCATAGGCATGTGCTTGAACTCTGATCTGATTTAAACTGATTTATTGGTAGTGAGCAATGACTCAGATTTTCCAAAGTGTGTGAGAGATCTACGTCCTCAAAGGTCCGTAGTAGAAGGGTGGTCCCTTCTCATGTCATGCAAATCCTTTGATCGGTGAGATGTTCTTCTCGGATATGTTTAGATTTAGTTCGGTCTGTCTGTGTAATTATGACAATGTTAAGCACTTGGCGGCAGAAGCAAAAATGTGCAAATAAGTTTGAAAGTCTAAACAATGTCTGGAAGTCAGGTGCATGTTGTTTTTTTTTTTTTTACCACTGATTTCATTTTATTTTGTCACGTGATGTCCTATAGTTCACGCCAGGAAGGGGGTTCAGAGGCAGTTTGAACAAGCATCCAGACTGCATGTGAAATAAAAAATGTCTTCACTGAAATAACAGGACATAAGCAGGATGAATACATATGTAAATAATGTGTTCAGATGTGTGAGGCTGTGCACACAGTATAAAACAGTGCAGGAATATAACCTTAAACTTTCTGTGATTATGGTGGTTAAATATTTTCTGTAATTACCTGAGACGATTACCTCAGTGGTCATCTTCTTGTGTTTATATCTGAATGACGCGGACTTTACTCTTTTTCTTTTTTCTTGGAAGTGCCTGTTTCATTGGAGGCTGACACACTTTAAGAGAAAGTCTTTTTGATCTTCTAATTCAATATTTACACCTTAACAGTGTTTTATATAAGGATCGTTGGCGAAAGTGTTGTGGAAGTATGGTTCTCTGTTTTGAACGGTATTAGTTCAAAGGTTGAACTGTCTGGTGTGGCTGTGCAGTGCTAATATTGATGACACTTTAGCCTGCTGATATAAAGTAAAGGCCAGTCATTTGTTTTGGCAATATTGGAAGACAATCTGAAAAACTGGTTCCTTCATTTGTGAAACGTGTAGTGGATTCAAAATAGCTTAAGTGTATGTGTTGTAGTGCAAATACACTGTATGTGATCAAACAAGACTGCCCTTTACAGTAAATGCTTATACACAGTACTTAACATGGTTTATTGTTTCGACGAAAGCAATAACAAACTTTAATCTCTTGTTCGCACCGCGTGATGAGACAGATTTACCACTGCAATAAGACTTCAATTTAATTTGAGCCAAAAACTTGTGGACCACATGGAAGAAATGTTTCGCTGCACACTATAGTGACACTGTTAATGTTTTACATGAAAAAAGTGTTACTTTGTTTTGTTATGACTGTATAATGAGATGTATAGAACAGTGAACAGTTTTATGTTGGTTAATCGGCCAAAAGGTTCAACGCTTGCACCTTGTTGGAGGTCAAGACGCTTGTCAGCTTCAGGTCCAAGGGGCTGTGGCATGATAACCTGCTATAACCAGACCATATTCAGGTTTTGAAATGATCAGCAGGGCTACAACTGTTCTAATCGCCTCATCCAGCGCTATCACCATTTAAAAACACCCTTGACTTCAACGTCATCTCACTGACCCACCCTGATTGGTCCGCCATACAGGGTGGCTGTGAAAACGCTAATGCTAACAGGGTTTCCTGACTACAATCTCAGCTAAATAAATTGAGCTGAGAACAGTATAGTCTGGGGAATGAGGCCCCACGTTGCCTCCTCTTCCCAACTGGCCGAGCTCGGCCAACGTTTGCTTGCCACTGCGTGCCGTCGTTTCACTCACAGCGGCGTCCTCAGGTCACGAATCCACAGCCCCTGATGCTGTCCAGCTTCCACTGTCGGTCCTCACCGGCAGCTCCTATACTGTATGAGTGGGTGTCTAGCGTCTGAAGTCTTAGATCACACAGGATGTGCTTTTCAGCTGCCAAAACGCAAGGCACTCTGTACTGCCTTTTATTTGTTGCAGCTTACTCTGCAACGAGCAGTTTGGAGCGTTTTTTTTTTTAAAACGCCAAGTACACTGTGTGTGTGTGTGTGTGTGTGTGTGTGTGTGTGTGTATGTATAACTGGCATAGTAGCCAGCTAGCAAGCCCTGCTAAAGAATGATAGTTTCTATTGTTACAAGCATTAAAAAAAAAAAAAAAAAACATTTTGCGAACCTCGTTAAACTAATATTGTGTTGGTGAAACAGATGTTGAAAAATGTATTTATTAAACATGGATAATATACAACTATCCAGCGACAGCCTCTACTCGTGAATGCTGTGTCCTAGCAGCCTAACAGTAAACATGCCCGCTTCTCAGCTCATTCGATTGGATAACAGAAAAAAACGCAGACGACACTTTTCTACTCAGAGTTTAATTGTCAACTCGAGGCGTTCAGAGCGCTTCTTCTAAAACGCAAGGCGTCTAAAGGGGCGCATAAGCAGCGCGCAAAACGCCTTCTGCCAATAGAAAACAATTGAAAAAAGACGCCCCTCGGCGCACAAAGAGCGTCCTGTGTGATCGAGGCATTAGACCTCCAAAAGCAACGGGGCCCCGTGGCCTGTCCTGACCCCAGGATGTTCAGCAGGAGCTGGAGGGGAGGTTTTTGGCAGACCCCAGGTTCCCGTGCAACTACTTGCACAGCTGTGAGATCAGAAGGAAGCGTAGTGGATAACGTAACACAGCAGAGCAGAGACTTTCTTTTTCTCACTACTAACAGGACGTCTCTCCTTCTCCTACACACACACATACAAACACACGCAAACACACACACACCTACACGCACACAAACACACACACACACCTACACACACACGCACGCACGCACGCATATACGCACACACACACAAACACACACACATGTACACACACACACACACACACACACCTCAACATACACGCACACAAACACACACACACACCTACACAAGCACGCACACACACGCGCATAAACACGCACACAAATGCACGCACACGCACACACCCGTGACTAATCTTCAATTATTCATAAACGATGCTGTTCTGATTCGTGAGCAGTGCTTTTTAGACTCTCATATCTCTGTCCAAACTGACCACATGTACACATGAAAGGTGATACAGCAATTTCTGAAGCACAGCGCAGATTTGGACAAACCCGGCACTGAAGTTTATGGCCCGTTCACTTGTTGTGTGAAGGAGAAACCACGCCTAGCCATGCATCCCTCCCTAAGGAACCTCATGAGCGCCACTGATGTAAGCGTTGGGCAAGGCAGGTCATTTTGATCATGGTTGACCTGAGCTGATCCAGTGAAATTAATTATTCAGTGAATAAAAGGCAGATTTGAGCTTTGAGTAAACATTAAACCAACACTAAAATCAATATCTTCACTCTCTGCTATCGACCTGCCAATGGAACATTGTTTAATTTTAACTCTTGGCACAACAATTTCATTTTTGATTTTTAAAAGGCATAAGAGAAACACATCCAGTTTCACAGCCTGTAATGACAGCTAATGATCTCTTTATTACAGCTGTATCCAGTTGAAGGGGCTTTACAGTGCTAAGAAAAGGTTTTATTGATACGTACTGTATATTTGACGCCATCGCTTGTGAATTGGCGGTTACTCACGCGAAGGGCCATGTATTAAACCTGGCACAAAGCAGAGCTGAGCACAATGCAAGTGTCTTTGCTGGTTTCAGATTGACACACTTGTCACATTCCCGTCCAGCGCCCACGTTGTTTAAATAGCAGATGTACTTGTGCCCATCTGAGCTCCCATTGGCCAGAAGATTCGGAGTGGTCAGGTGCATTGCTATCTTGAGGCAGCGGAAAGTGATTGTGCGATTGACCAACAAAAACCTTGTCAACCTTGTCAGTTATTTTAAGGGTGCATATTAGAGATAGTAGCCTAATATGCGCCTAGGCAGGTGCACAACATGGTTACATCAGTATATTTAATTCCTGCTGGAATCCTGCTGTTGCCATAGATTTCAATTTCCACTTTTCGCCAAGGTGCAAGCATAACTTAAGCTGACATACCAGATATGCTACATGTGTCTGTTAGACACATCTATCTGGGGAGCCGGTCATTGAAACGGTTTAAAAGTGCAGGTGCTTTCAAAAATTACTTGGCAGGTGATTGGACAAACCTGTAAACCAGCAGGGTTGGTGGTTGTTATCCACTCTTGTAGTAGAAAAGTTGGGAGAAGAGCAAAAACATATTTTCCACTGAGAAAAGCCTTTGCTCTTGTAATAAATTCTAATAAAACTGATGCTATATTGCATCATCTACTATATTAACCTCTGTAGGGCCCTCCATGGTCATTCTTCATTTGTCCCTATGTTAAACTAGCAAAACTGGATTTGGAAATGTCCTAAAAGCGCCATGATCTTTAGACCATGCGGTGTGATTGTTAAAATAGGATCCAATGTTGTGCCCTTGTGCCCTGTTGTTCATTGGTCAAACTTTGAGTTGTTGTATTGGATTTCACTGGCTACAAAACAAATGTATTCAGAGAAAAGAATAATGGAAAACTAACTATAGTCATTTAATGTCAGAATATGATCTGTTACACCCATTTTAAAACTTCAGTGTGAAGAAAATATATCATGTTTCATTTAGAAATGTAATTAAAATGAGTTCACCAGGGTCAACTGGTATGTTGTAAAAAACATGGCTAAATGCATGACTCTGTGGACAATGCCCTGGACCAGGTACTCTAGTCTCACGTTGTTCTCAGAGCTTTAGCTACACTCAGCTGAATGGGCTTTAAAGGCTTTTGTGATGCTATGACTCAAATCCTTTCTCTTAAAACATATTCCTCTCTTCACTGCTGCTATCTCCATAGAATAACTTGGCATGTTGGGATATTGAGAAGTACAATGGAGCAATAATGTAATTTAATAAGGTAATTGCAAGGTATGGGACCTGAAGCATTGTCTGCTTAAAACATCCTGATATTGCAAAGGTCCACAATCTATTTCACTTTACATTTACAGTCTGGGAACACTTCTACAAAAGTAATTTCGTACTGTTATCAGCACAGCTTTTCTCCATCAATCGGCTGCAAACACACACGCACGCACACACACACGCACACACGCACACACGCACACAGATGCACACACACACTCGTATTCTAATTATAACTTTAATGTTGTTGATGATGGTCTCAACATCACCTGGTTATGATT
Source organism: Amblyopsis rosae (assembly GCA_025399935.1). Lineage (NCBI taxonomy): Eukaryota > Metazoa > Chordata > Actinopteri > Percopsiformes > Amblyopsidae > Amblyopsis > Amblyopsis rosae. The sequence continues at coordinate 8,715 of JAODTR010026741.1, forward strand.
TTATTGACATCTACTGGCACTGAGACATTCTTGATTTTGGAATGTTTTAATCTCCAGAAAACCACAAAGCACATTTACAGTAAAGTTTACAAAATCATAGAGGCGGAGCCTGTGCTATTTGTTACTGTTTTATTACTGTTAGTTTACATACCACTGCACTCCTGAAGCATTCATGTTTATTTTTAAGTCAGTGCACATCCCTTATCATCCCTTATCATCCCTATCAACAGTAGGCTACGTTGTAAAAGCTTTAATATCAACAGTACGTTTTAAAGCGTTACTATAATGTCCAGAGGTTCAAGGCCTTACTGTAGCTCCTTTGTTAGATAACCCTTGAAAAAGACGACAGAGACTAAAAATACTATATTTAACATAACACCAAAGGGTCAGTATGAGATTAAGTCAAAGCACAGGTGCACTGCTCTCCTGTTTAGTAAATAGCGAGATCCAATCTCGTGGCGTTCACAGTCTGCTGGCTGTTTAAGGATAAATATCTCCATGTGGCCCTCTGCAATAAATAAATAAATGACAGAATGCTTTTGCCTGGAGATACGCACTACTGTAACAGCATTCCAACGTTACAGATGCCATTGGTCAATATGAAATATCCCGTGGTTCTCCATTGGTCAATGTGTCATCGTGCCTCATTACGCAGAAATGCAAACAGTCGTGTACCCAGTGTTTGAGCACTTTTTTTTTTGCGCTACCGATCTTAGACTCACAGATGTGTAAGCTGTGAGCACTCGGTTGCATGCAAAATGACATAACGTTGACAGCACATGCACTTGCGCTACAGATTCTCGTGTGTTTGTACGCTTTTCACTCAAGTTGATTACACTCATTTTCCATGTAGCTCATCTCCGTGACGTACGATCCACCTAATTTATTCAACTGACCGTGAAGCCTTGTTTAGCGTATTTAATCACTGGCTACGATATGTCTGAATCCCCGTTGCATGTCTTTTGCAGCCTTCGAAGAGCAGCTTTAACTAGAAATTGGTAAAAACTAAAATGACAGAAAAAACGAAGCCCTCTCTTTTTCTCAGATGTGCACCTTGCAAAACGTCTCTGCTAAAAATGGACGGTGCTTTAGCGTCAATGACGAACAAACATGACACAAGCGCACAGTCATGCTGCAACTGATTAACTGCACCTAGGAAAGAGCGTGCATTTCATTATAGGGCCATTTGCTTGTGCTCTTGAGATTTTCCTACAGTAGAATAACGGACAAGAGAGGATTTGGGTAAATTAATCTCTAAGGGATGTACGTTTGGGGGTGAACTCTTACTGTGAATGAACTCAGTGACATAGAACATGTAGAGGAAAGGGTTTCGTTTATTTGAAGAGAAAACAGGATAAGGATGTATAAATGTAATCATTTTCTGTTTTACCCAACCATTGCAATAAAATGAGCTCATTCCTGTCCTAGCTAGTTTAAAGGTGTGCTGCTGGAGCTATTCTATTGCACCCGCCATGATGCCAGGTCTCTACTTCTGCGCCCATCAAGCACAGGTTGTGTGATTGTGGGGTGTGGGTAGGGAAGTGTGCGAACCTAGAAGCTGTGTAGGGGGAGAAGTGGAGAGCAGTGCGAGTCACTCAGTGCCTAGATGCGGGCCACCAAAACCAAAAACAGCAGTTATTGTAAGACGTTTCCAACCATTAGGGCAATTACGAAACAACAATAACCACGTATGCTTTTATGCTGTCATTGCTTGAATACGTGTATTACGTGGGCATCAAATGTAAATGCTTCATTTGTAAAACTGAGCGATTATCCAAGTGAATCTTGCTCCTTCAGTTTCATCACCGTCTGCTATATTAAACACAGTGTCCACTGGCGATGAAAGCAAGGTGTTGGGGAAGTATTGAGCAGGTTACTTGGGGGGGGGGGGGGGCTGCAGTTAGTGGGTCACATTCCTCCTGTTTCTATAAATACCCTGCACGTTTACTCTGTTCTGTCTGCTATTCCCATTAAAGCAGTGGAAACTCAGCATGCCTTTGGTGGTACTGAGCCCCCCCTCACGCCCCCCCCCCCTCTCTCTCTCTGCCCCTGGATGGGGTCACATGGTGAGGAGGGGGTGTCGAAGGGGAGCACATGAAGAAGATAAGAGGTATGTTTTAACTTAATGGAAGTCTTTGTTTTTTAGGCGGCATTAAAGAAAAGGAAAAAAAGGATATGGAATTCACCTGTGTGTGTGCGTGAGCGTGCCTTTGTGAACTCTCTCACCCCTGTGACAGCCGATGACATCATCAACGTTAGACAGATTACGTGTAAAGCCGCGGTCACGACGGCTCACTCTCCAAATCACAATAGTTGGACGTACGGTTTGGCTTTAGGGCCGTGACTCAATGTTATGGTCCTGTCATTCAGGACCTGAGAATGACGTAACGTGACTCAAACGGCACGCTCCAGTAGAACATTGACGCTACTGTATAGCCAACTGTTGCAGTGTTTGATACAGGAAAAGCATGGGGAAGATGTCAGACCTCTCGTGATACAAAGACCTTACAGGTAAGTCTGGCCACTCGGCAGCCATCTTGATAATGCCTCTGGGCAGTTATAGATCTCGCCAGACGTACGTCATTTTCAGGGGTGCCCGTGCCCATATAAGGACGTCTGGGTCTCAGTGAATTTCCCTATGAGAAAAAAAAAAAAAAAAACATTACGCAATTACAGTCAGTGTTTTTGAAACGCATTTATTTAGTTTCCAACCAAACAAATATGAGACAATGTGATATACACCAACTGTAACAAGTACAGTATGTGTGGCTGTAGGAAATGACATTTGACACTTGAGGCTTAACGGGTCACACACTTGTTGAGTTTCAAACCAAAGTAACAATGTTTATTTTCTTTCTAAAGCTTGTTTCCACCTCATGGGCGATTCCAGGGCAGTGCATGGAAATGAGCAAGGCACAGTGAACAGGCAGCTGTTGCACTCACCGTGATCACTTGCTCATCGCTAAGGAAAAGGCACGCACGCACACACGCACACGCACACGCACGCACATGCACACACATCGTGACGTGACCAGGCGTTACGTCAGGCCTTTGCCGTGCCCTGGGGTCTTTCAGGAAGTTAAAAAAAAAAAAAAAAAAAGAATGCTGTCGTTCGAGTGAGCTTCTCCAGGCCTTGATGACATGTACTGTATGCAGGTGTGCTCTCGCATCACTGCTGTAAAAGAAAAGAGAAGAAGAAAACCGCCACCTTGTTAAAGTAACAAAGACGTTAATGCTCTGGTTTGTCACTGTATAATCTATAAGGTCTACTTATAGCGCCGGTACAGTCAAGCTCTTGATACTGTGGTACTTTAACAAACATAATCAGACATTATCTGAGATACAATGATATAGAGATATGAGACACCCCCAGGTTAAGATGACAGATTACATTAAAGTAATACTCATTGCTTGTCTTCTGGGATCTTCCCATCTGTTCTCAGGATATGGTGGGCCTTTTCTAGCACTAAGTGCTGCATGAAGCATCACGTGCTGTAAAGAAACCAAGCAGAACATGTGGCCAACTTGCGGCCAGGTGTCGAGGTGTCTACAAGCAAGACACCTAACCCTGACTGCCCCCGGTGGTCAGGTGGCACCTTGCAAGGCTGACCTTGTATGTCTGAATGTGTGTGAATGGGCGAATGTGAGGCTACTGTAAAGCGCTTTGATTGGCTGGAAGGTTGGAAAAGCGCTATTTATACTTTAAATGCAGTCCATTTACTTGCACTTAAAGGGACAGACAAAAATGCAACCAGTTTTAAGACATAACATTATAATAGATGCAAGAAAAATAGCTTGTTGCAGACACATTACATGAAATAAAGTTCTTCTGATAACTGCTATTGTTGATAATTCAACACTTTGTTGGGTGGAGGGCATAGGTATTCAGCATAACATGGGCATCTCCCATTGCGAGCCGATTGTTACTGTATGTGTTGGATTGGAAAGTGTGCATTGTTGTGTCTTGGTACTGACGTCATGTTTCTGAGGTATTTGTTTTAAAATGACACATTTTATACAATAATTTGAATAGTTCCAAATGCCAAATGCATATCTTGGCACAGTGTAATCCAATATTTTGTATATATTCCATAACCTAAAAGTAGGCATGTTCAGTATTACCTGTTTTATTGTTTCTGTTTTAATGGAAAGCACATTGTGTAGCATAAAATGTGCCATACGAATAAAGATGACTTGACTGAATGCCCCATTAGGATCATAGCTGTACAGTAGTATCCAAGCTCTTACAATACTAGATTCCAAACTCCACCGCATGCTTCAATGCCATAGTCAGATGAGAAATGGCTTCATCGCATTATGATTTCCTACCAATTTGTGAGTTTGTGCATTTGTTTTATGTGCACATTATTTCTAATATCCTGAAGTAAATCATTGAAAACAGGCCTTTTCATCTAACAGTACTAATGCTTTTTAAAGAATTGGGCTGACTTGGCTTATTTGAAACAGCAGATATACTGACTATTTAGAATTTCATCTAAATAATTTTGATGATATTTTGATTGATTCCTTAATCACTTCTGTTAGAGTCACTGTGGACCAAAGCGTGAGCAGCTCGCGTACACAAGCCTGGGTTAGGGTCCCGGAGACATTGCGAATGAGGGGAAAATGTGACATCATGATGCATACCACAGGGAAGGACAGAACGGTCTGTGGTCGGATATGTTTTTTTCAGTAGTCACAGAAGCCTGGGACATGGGTGCCTACCTCCTTTGTTACTCTTCTTGTGACAGTGTTCATTTAGTCTTTGACTGTTTGGTTTAGTCCATGTTGTTGTCGCTTTTCTTTTTTTCGTCTTTCGTTTTGTCCGGTTTGCGTATGACAAAAGTCCGGGGGCACAGCCTTTTCCGGAAAATGGGTGAACAAACTCCCGCCAATAAGCGCCATGAGTTTCCACCACATAACAACAATGTTTCAATTTGTCTAATCGGGGGTATTTAGGCTAAGTAAACTATCACTCCTCCGAATTTCATCTGTAGCCACAGCGCAGTCATGCAGGCCTCTTATTCAAACCATTTGTGTGTGGTTGGGAGCGGGGAGGGCTGTCAGGGGAGATGGAGGGGGGAGAGGGCCCAGGGAGGACGTCTGGGGCGCAGAGAGTGAGAGCTATTGGCAGGAGGCTGCAAACCACACGCAGCTTGCGTGATTGTGGTTCTCTCGAGCGTGCGGCGCTCGGCCTTTCGTTTTTGTCCCACCCTCTCTCTCCCTCCTCCCTTTTCCTGTTCCCTGCTGCTTCCGAGCACCTGCGTGCCTGACCACGTTTGACCCCCTGACCTTTGAACTCCAGACGTCGAGAAAGCCCCGCGTGCCAAGCCAACACCCCCGTGGGCACGCACAGTGAAAGTGTAATGTCATTTAAGTTCACCGATGCGCCGTGTCAATGGTTCTCAGTGCCTTCAAGAGGGAAAATAAGAAATGCATACTGTATTACCTTGTCATGTAATGTGCATACATATTTGTTTTGTAAATTTGTCCTGGGTGCAGTATTATTTGTGTGTGTGATATTTATAACAATTGTGAAATAGTGTGTGTCAAGATGGGATTGAATACTTTGCGAACTGCTGCAATAGGTGAAATGTTTAAATATGCACACCACTTGGCATAAGTATCGAGGTCATGGCAACTGCTTACAGTAACTAACCTATAGCTCCACCATTCCGGTTACCTGCATTGATTTAGGATCATAACTGGCCTCATAAAAGTTTGAAAAGGGATGTGAGAGCCAAAAGCCAGACCCAGCCAGCGAGTTTTAATGGTACAGGTTTATAATGAAACACTCCTTGAGTCTTTCTCCCAAAGCACTGACGTTATCCACTGGACACTCGCGCATATTAAATGTGCTCTTTATTTATAATGTGAATGGCTATCAGTGAGCCAATGCAATAGGGAGACGAGAGGATGCAGAGTAGTGGACGTGTGTGAGTGTGAAAACACTGTATAAATGATCATTACCAAGGGGGTTTAGCCGCCTTGGTTAAACAGTGTAGTTTCTTTGTCACTGAGGTATTTCCATTTTACTGTATGAGCAGAGCTCTTTGTTGATGCAGAGAGCAGATGTTTTTAGGTCAGCACTTTGCGATCAACATCTCACTGGTGGCTTGCAGTCAGACCTGATGGGAAAATAGTGGGTTTGAGGCAAGTGCCTTCACTTTTTCAAAGGATGAAATACAAGCCTCCTTGGTACAGTAATGAACCACTAAAGGTACACTCCTCAATTTGTGCCTACGTTGATGTAACATTTTTTTAAACATTTTAGTTTTTTTAAATAAGATGGATAATGCTTTTTTGGTTGTGGCCCCTACACAGTGGAATAACCACCCCATATTTATCACGCTATCCCCCACCACTAAGACATTTAAGTCTCATCTTAAAACATATCTTTATTCTTTGGCATTTGAGTCAGTTTAGAGACACACATGCTTAACAGTCTTGTTTGTTTCATGTTTGTATTTATTGTTGTTGTACGTTTATATATATATATATATATATATATATATATATATATAAAACATTTTTTTTTATAAACTGATTATCACAGTAATTGCATAATTGGCAGACCCAGTTTTGAATATAAGAGAACATTAAATGAACATAGAACTTGATGCTGCTGTAATGTTTAAAATATCGTATATAGGACTTTGAATGTTACTATACACAGATAGCTATATTTAGGATCAACCGTATACAGTATTTATTCATCCATTCAAGCATGCCTAATTCAGGTTAATAGTGCATTCACTAAGTCCATGTTGTTCATTCCAGGTCCCAGGCCCATTGCTTCTCCAGCTCGGTATGCACGCACACACTCACCCTTGACTTCCACTGATTAGAGTTCAAATATTTCCATGTGGGACCACTATGAGTTGCCAGTCTTGCCCAACCGACTGCTTTGAACATTACAACACCGTTTGCCCAAGGAAGACACAAGTGGATGATGTAATTTCCTCCTAAGGGGGGCCTCTTCTCTCCCCAGTGGAAACATCAGGCAGGCAGGAGACCCACAAATGACTTGTGGTCATAGAAATGACATTCTTGTAGCATTTACTACAACATTTTTCTTTAACTTAAACTGTTTTGTGTTCTGCATTTTTATTACCTGGACGGTTCCTTTTTAAATCAGGGATTATTTAAGATGTATTGGTATGCTTTGATTTGTGACCAGATTTTCAGTTGTCGATTAAACCTGCGTTAGGAGTTGTGTGAAACTCAGAGCGCAGCACAATCTACTCCCGCACCTCTCTCTACTCCTGCTCACTATTCTCTGCCCCTCCTCCCCTCTGCAGCCACCTGCACTGTTGGGAATACATGCATGTGTCTCAAAAACATAAACTGTAAGATGTGGCAGACATTGGAGGCTCTGAAGACACCATAAAACAGAAACAACGGGTGTCATTTTGCCTGGTGACCTGCAGTACACTTTTACCAATTATAGTACATTCGTGTGGGATGAGAAATGGGATGTGCGCGTCAAGTGTTATCCAGCTGCGAGCTAGTCCTGATTTTGATCTCATTTTAATGGTCCTCCGTGTTAAACAAAAGTCTCTGAAGAAAGGAATCGCAGCAATAAAAGTGTTGATGAAACATCAATATACTACGGTCTGAACGATAATTAAATTGTCGTTCCCTTTCAGTTCGGCCCGCAGACGGTAAATTGTAACGGCTTAATGACCATCCATTTCCAACACGTTCTCGTGCAGACCTACATGTAGGCCTACTGTCTGATCAAGGCGGAAAACTGCTGAGATGTGATGAAAGCAAGTGGCGCCGCCTGTGGCTTTGCCAGTGATTAAGTTTAAGTGTGAAACAGACACCACAACGATGCTCTGTTATTAGGGTATCTGTGTGGTATGTTTATTTACTGTACCGCGCTTGTGGTGGTTATAAGATCAACATCAATGCTAGTGCTCAATGTTAACCTCCCCAGGTGCAGCCTGCCTTCTAATATAAGTTCTTACGTAACCTACTTTTCTTGGTTAAATAAATATATATTTATATATTTTTTTTTACGTTTTAAATATACATAAACATACAAAAAAATTGTTTGCCAGCTGTCTCAAACTGGTGTCCATGGCGATGGCATGCCATCATTTCTACCCCCGACCAATAGATGTGGGTAGAAATGATCAATAAGGTGGCTACATTTACATTCACTGACCACTTGGTTCCATCTGCTGGTGAACTGCTTAAACAGAGCAATTTGTGGACTTTTGACTTTATTGAATAACTGATTTAAATAGACATAGTAGGCTTTGTCTATATGTCTAATATTTATATGTTTATATTCGATGCGTAACATGATATGTTACATTGGTTTGAGCATTCATGTGAGCCGCACAATTCGATAGTCAACTTCTGACTGACAGACAGGATATTCAACCGTCAAAACATTTGAGCTGTTGATAAACTCACTGACATCACCGACATCCAGGCCAGGAGGTTTGATCTTGGGTTAATACAGCTTCCCAGAGGAGCAACAATTATCACAAGGAAACAAACGGACTGGACAGACATTTCCTCCTGGATACTCCTGGATATATAAAGACTTGCGTTAAATTTAGCCGGGGTTTTTAAGAGTGCGTCCAGCTGTTGCTGTAGGTTAACGTGCCCTTGTGTGCCGTGTGTGTGTGTGTGTGTGTGTGTGTGCGCATGTATGTGTGTTGTTGTTGGGGTAAGTAGAGGCGTTAGTCAGAAAGTAGGTCTGAAGGTGGAATTCCCAGACAGTAGTGTGTGTGGGGGGGGGTGGGGGTGGGCTCTGGGAGAAGTGGGTCAACTTGTTGGACAAACCAGGGTGACGAGCCCTGGAGCTCAGTCAGACACATCAATATCCAGCTGTCCGCGGGATGGCAAGGTCAGCTTAGCCACCCCGTCTCATTTGCAGGAGATCGAGATTGGTGATTTTAGGGTTTTCAGTGTGACTGACCCGACCTGCACTTCTGAAATTGTTTTACAGTTTGTGTGTTTTCACAAGATTTCATTTTCTATTTCATATTCAACGGTAGCACACCAATTAACCGATGTAGCCTATCATAAGCAAGTTATTTAAGGTTACACACGCTAAATAACTACTCTTGTAGTTTCACATTAGCACACATGCAAATAAAAAATGGAACTAAGAAATTAACAGTTATTCTATTCCTACTATATCGTATGCAGTGTTGGGCAGTGACTTACTAGTAACTATAGTTACTGTAATATAATTACTTTACAGTAATAACATTACAGTAACTATAGTGTAACTAATTACTATTTCCAAAACGATAATAATGCAAATGCTGCGTTACAAGAACGATGTTTCTGGTCCTATAGCAAACTTAGGGTAGGCAAATTGAACCAACCTGTCCAAACATCTGGTTTGAGGGGCTGCAATGTTTTCACTTTGGCTGATTGTTGACTCCTAAGGTTCATTATTGTTCCAATAAAGAGGCTTCCATTCTAAAATGAGCTGGCTACACAGGTTGTCATTTTTCAGAAGGGGTGAGACAGGGTAGTGGTTGTGAAAGTAATGTAGTAATGTAATGATGAATGTAACTAATTACTTTAATACTCAGTAATATGTAATGTAATATCATTACTTTTTGAAGGAGTAATAAGTAACTAGTAACCTATTACAATTCCTGAGTAACTTGCCCAACACTTTCTGTATTATATATTTTATATAAACTGTATTCTTTTTAAAAATATAAAACATCCAAGTGTTATATTTGACTTTTTTTAAGAATGCACATTTTGAGGTATAGTGGGGGCTTGAAAACCAAATGACACACGTACCTCTACTTTGATAGTGGAGCCAATTATCATGGTCTTCTCTACGTATTGTTCGTCAAACTCAGGAGGGTGGTCGTTCATGTCGAGGACCGTGACGAAGACCTCCGCCAAGCTGAACTTTCCCTCCGAGTCTTCTGCCTTCACGTAGAAGTTGTACTTGGACCGGACCTCTGCGTCCAGAGTGGCCCAGGGCTGGGTGGAGATGGTACCAGTAGTGGGGTTGATGGAGAATCTTGCATACAAAAAGAAAAACGTGCGTCAGTGCCGAGCGTGCACCTTCAGTTCTGAAAAACGTATCCCAATGTTAAAGTGCCAAATTCTGCAGTTCCTCGAATGGCCACTTGAGACTGGCTGTAAATGTGAGCCAAACCCTATTCTCAGCCTCTTCTGTTCATTAGCCCTACGTCACCTAGGCAACTCTGTGCTGAACGTCTGATGCATACCCTCGTAAACTAGACACAGGACTTTCGGACATTCGGGAAGTAATACTGTAGATAACCATTGGCTGTTCGCATTGTCACTCACAAGTATGTCTCCGTAACGATAATGATAGCGCAGTGCTTTATTTTTTAAACATGTATTTTAATCAGTAACCATAGCCTACAAATTGTACAGCTTTACAAGACCTGTAAACTGTTTCTCCAGGCCCTTCACAGGACCATGCTCGCTGTGTCTCTGGGCAATGAAGAGGCTACACTACCGGAGTTTGAAGAACAGACTCCAGGTCGCTAAATGCCCTAGCGTTTTTTCTAGCGTTTTTTTAGCGTTATAACATAAGCATACAAAAAACTAATCTTTTCAACGGATCTTTTAGTTAAACCAAAATTAAGTTTGTGAACCGTTTGTTAATAATCTGGGATATTAATTTCCAAATTCCAATTCGAATGTAACAAACAGTTCACAAACATAATATTGTTTAACTAAGATCCGCAAAAAAACTAGAAAATAGGTAAAAAACGAGGAAACGTTGATTTTCTACACAGACAATATCAACTTTTCCTATATTTTCACAATCATATCTGGCTGGCTGGCTGCTTTGTTTATATTGGCCGCACGGGTATTTGTCACAGTCCCTGCGCGCCACCATTTGAGCTGCAAAGCCGTTCTTCAGAAAACCTATGGGTAACGTCACGGAGGGTTTGTCCATTATACACTCTACGGTCAGTCACGCTTATTATGTGCCACAATCGTACATCCACTCTCATCTGCTGCCATTGACTTTCACATGGCACCAGCTTAAGCAGACATCTGCATCACATCCTGTGAATTCTGTGAAATGGATGCAGTTCACACATTTCCTCTTGAAAAAGGAAAGTTAGAACGCTGGCGTATCGGGTGGGGAGGAGAGGGGAGGGTCATATGTTTTTAAAGAACCTTCAAAATGTGTTAAAAACAGCCCACCCCTGTCAGATACAGTATAATTATACACAGCAGAGTGCAGATTGAGATGTTTTAAGCACAGTACCTTGTATACTATATTCTGTAAATCTCTCTCACTGTAGTGCGTGTTATTGTTCTGTATTACAAAAATAGCCTTGAGAGATAAATTAGCACCTTGTCATGAAAACAGATCTATAGAACATCATGAGGTTCTGTTAAAAACAAAAAGGTCTGAGAAGTACATTTTTTTCCCCCTCGTTCATCGCCGTGGATACAGCCCCTTATTCAGCCGTGCTGTCAGTGCCACACTCCGCTTTCTCTACTGTGAAAATTAACAAGTTGCCTCGAAAAACTGATAACTTTCACACAATTAACTCAACTCCCTGCCCGGAGACAGGCATAAATTTGCACTTTCAATGTAGTGTGTGCTGCCATGCTTTCAAGAGCGCCCGCCTCTCTTCGCTCCAACTGTCACATTGCATGTTAATTGGCTCTCCCCATGTGAGACAGGCCAGGAAGTCTATTTTTTACCTTCCAATCCAATTAGGTGATTAGCCAGCATCTCGCTGCCATCTTACAGTATAAGCTGTTTTTGTGCGGGAGCGTCCATTATTATCAAAGAGACAAGAGACGGTTTGTTTTGTGTCGTCTGGGCAACAGTTTCCCCTTCCTTGAAATCACACTGTCCCATCATGTAACATCATGTCTTTTTGTCCACACTCAGTTGAGAATGTTTATCTGATCTAATCTAAACAGGCACCAGTACAACGCTACTTACAAATCTGATCCTGATCCATAAATCGTGTACTTGACTTCGCCCCAAGGCCCCGAATCTGGATCATCTGCCTGGTTAGAAAAAAAGGACATGATTAAAAAGGGTAATACTTCCCAAAAATCGTTCTATAATAAGAGTAGGCATTGCAAGGTACAGTTGGTTTTGCTGTGACACTGTAACCCAAAGATATTGTGAGATGACTGAACCCCCAAAACAAAACAAGTAGACAATGTCCATTTATATGATTGGAAATGCCTGGCAACAGCCAAGTAGGATCTTAAGCTCGTGTTGGGGGATTTTGACCAACATTGGTCTGTCTGTCAGAGTCTGTCCATGAATGGAACAAAACTGTGGTGACATGATTAACCTTTAAGGAACTTCCTAGCATAGCTTGGACAACTATCACAAATTAGCTACCATAATCGTTTTCACAATATTCCAGTCTTTGGTATCGCACTACATAACACAATAGAAAACGCTCGAGAACGCTTATTACTGTAACTTTAAGCTCACATCAAAACATCCTCCCTCACTGCAAAGCCAAGGGCATTCTTGTTGTGTGCTGGTATGCACCACATTGTTTATGTCCTTATTTAAGGAGCCAGGGCTGTGTAGAAGTACTGGATAATTTCTTCAGCACGCACAGAGAACAGGAAACTGTGAGGAGACATGCCATGCTTTTGACACAGAGTGTATAATCTTAGAATTGACCTATCCCAAGCCCCGCCCCTTTTTGCATGTCCTCCAATAAGCTCCCGTCAACTGTTTTCCTGTAACAGCTCTCTATGCTGTTTTGTCCAACCTAGTAACAGTAGCTAGACAGGACAAGTGAAAGGGGCGGGTCTTGGTACAGGTCAATTAGCTTGCAATAGCTAACTATACCTTTAATGTATATCAGTTACGTAATTTAACGGGGAACTGACACGTTTAGGTGGGGGTGGACTTACTGTCATGGACACCATGCTTGTCCCTCCAGGCGAGTTCTCCGCGACCCGGGCGATGTAGTACTCGGAGGTGAACTGGGGTACGTTATCGTTGGTGTCCAAGAGGTTAATCACGATGTCAGCTGTTGCACTGAACCTCTCGGGCGTGTCAATCTCCACTGCTAGGAGCTGAATATAGAAGAGGACTATTAGTACGGACACTCTTGTACTATATTAAGAGAATATGCCACACCAAATAAAAAAACTAGAACAAAGAAATAACAAATAAATATAACAAACAGTCAACAATCAGCCAAAGTGAAAATATTGCAGCCTCTCAAACCAGATGATTGACAGGTTGGTTCAATTAGCCTACCCTAAGTTTGCTAGGATCATAAATCTTGTTCTTGTAACGCAGTTATGCAGCATTACTTGGATTAGTAATTGTAATATTATTGCTGTTTTGGAAAAAGTAATTAGCTACACTACTAGTTACCGGAAAAAGTAATAATATTACACTGATAATGTGACTATAGGCTACTGTAGGTCTGACCTTGAAAGATAACGTGGGGCCCTTTTCATAGTCGATGCCAGATGTGTCTTCCACTATGATTGTCACCTGCGCTTCATTCAACACGGTCTGGGGGACCACTCTTAGCACCCGGCCCGGACCCACCAGCCGCAGTTTGAACTTAGCATTCGCTCCCTGAATAGAGAAGACATCCATCCAGCACAATGCACATTGAACAGTGGTTTAGTTAGAGTTAGCCAGTGGGTCTTTTTGACTTTTTAGCCAGAACTTGCTTATTCAATTTATTAGCTGTGGTTCCCAACCCTTTTCCCTTGGAGCCTCCACCCCCCCCACACAAAAGAAAAAAAATGTGATTCCCACCCTTTCCTCCAATATTGTGCGGCTTTGTAGCCGTGGCAATTAATAGCGAGCATTCAAAGTACGCCTCCTTGTCTCTTTGTAAATCAATGCCTACTCAACTCTAGCGCCCCCCAGAGGGGGGTGTCGACCCCAGGTTTGGATTCACTGACGTACTGTACAGGTTACAGCTACCTTGCTACACAGGTAGCTGAAAAATATAACGTTTAATAACTCATTAATCAATTACTGTAAGAATACAAGGAGAGAATGGCATCAAAACAAGTGTTTGTTAGCGACAGTATAGCTTAGTGTTAAGTGTTTAGCGTTTCATATTTGTGTTTGACAGATCCATCCATCCATCTTCATCCGCTTATCCGGAGTCGGGTCGCGGGGGCAGCAGCTTCAGCAAGGGACCCCAAACTT
>JAODTR010026762.1:0-22863 GCA_025399935.1 Amblyopsis rosae
CCCCCCCCCCCCCCCCCCCCCCCCCCCCCCCCCCCCCCCCCCCCCCCCCCCCCCCCCCCCCCCCCCCCCCCCCATTTAGGATTTCAGGGATGTTTCATCTCCACAGTCTCTGCCACTCTCTATTTGGCTGCTCCGCCTTTGCCCTTACGAGCTACTCTTACTGTATAGACTGTGCCCTAGTGCTGACACACACCGTTCATATGTGGATCTGCTTCTACTTAGGCCCCCAGACACCTTCACTCTCTGTGTTGGATGCAAACCTGTGTTACAGTAAGCAGAGGCCTAGTGTTGAACCACTAGCATCTCTAAGGTTCATTTACCATTTGCCACAGAACGAACAGGGAGAGACCCACAGTTCCAGTGTTAATCATCTGTAAATGGCTCTCTTTTCTTGACAGCATTTTCTTGAAAAAATATAGTACATAGTACAAAATCTATAAATAAAAATTATATTTGGATTTTTACCTTCTTTGACAAATCGTAATTTTGAAACACCTGCAACAGCTGAGCTTACAGTATATTTCCCAGTGTAAATTCTAGTATTAGTATTATATTTGTTCAATACAGAACATAACAATAGCATTGACCTCCATCATATCGGCTGAACTACAAGCTGATTGGACCGGCCTTTAGACCAATCATGTAAGTTTTCCGTTTTTAAACAGAGCAGACTTGCAGAGTGAGACCATGGGGCGTGAAGGTTTTCGGGGACGCTCTCAAGTGACCGTGTAGTTGTGCTCTGTTTTACTTCCTGAATGTGGATGGAAAAGGCGAGGTGCGAGGTAATGACACGGAAAACAAAGAGGGAAGCGTTTGACCAGTGTGTTCCTACATGATGCCGTGGGAGAGTCATCTCTCTCTCTCTCTCTCTCTCTCTCTCTCTCTCTCTCTCTGTGCCCTTCACAGAGGCAGGCGCCAGCGATGTGGCTGACCCAAATGACTGGGATATTAGTGGGAGTGGGAAAGAAGAGGAGGTGCCCTCCGCTGAATACTGATGGAGGCTGGCACGGAAAAATGCTGCCTCTTGGCCTCATTAACCTGCGTAGCTTCGCCTTTGTTTTGCCCCACACAGTGCCTCCAAACACACACACGCACATGCACACGCACACACACACACACACACACGCACATCCTGTCGGAGGAAATAACGTCAAGTGGAGTAGGGGGGTGGGGGGGTGAGTGGAGACACAGGGGCTTCGAAGAGCTCTGGAACAGTTCCCTCTCTCTCTCTCTCTCCCAGGGAGAGAGAGAGAGAGAGGGGGGGGGTAACTAGAGGACTTCATCTGCTCTTAATGCTGGACTTGGTTACAGCGCGAGGGGGAGAATAAATTGATGGCGATGTCACAAATGCCACAGAGGAAGGTAATGCTATGGGACGTATTGGAGATAAACTAAACAGACACCCCTGTCTACTACCTGCATGATGTAGCGTGTGTGTGTGTGTGGGTTGTTATCTTGAGGGCCTTCGCGTAACGTGTTCTTCTTCACCCTGCGTTCACGCGGACGACAAAATGAGGGCGACAAAGCGACCGGCTGCCATTCATTTTCAATGAGAGCAAACGCGCGACGACGTCGCCGCTGCAAGCTAGCTAGGCGGAGTGAAGAAAGACTAAAGGTCAATTTCATGCAAATCCAGAGCGACTACCAATGGGAATGAAGGTAGCGTGACAAACGTTTTTGAATACAGAGGAAAGTCTCCTATACATTTTCCTAGCGAGTAGGCTATGGCAGTTTACAATATTCCTGCCGCATATATGCATTTTTTGCCGCAATATATTTGATATGTTGACTGCAAAAATGTGTATACTGTATACTTTGACCTCACACAATTTTTTACAAAAAGGAATTGAAAGACACTGGCTAGATTACTGTAAAAAGAGAGGGAATGAATTTTAAGCCTGCTTGTTTAGTTCTGTATCCTGGTAAACCGCAAGCCCAGACACAGCCATTTTAGCGACGAGCAGCGAGCCTGTCGCTCTCCATTTGTCGTCCGTGTGAACGCAAGTGCGCGTGCCCCTCAAACACTCTTCTCTACTCCTCCCCGACAGGCACACGCACAGCACCCCTCTCCCCCACGCCCACACACACAGGCACGGAGGTTTAGAGGGCCAGTCAAGGTCTGGCATGACGCCACAGTGTGCACACTACACACACACACACACACACTCATGCATCATACATGGGTTACACCAGCACCACCAGTCTTGGAGCGTGAACACACAAAGCCACATACTGTATTCCCTACAGAAAGAGGCGCGGGGAGATGCAGTACACAGATATGAAGCTGGCATGTGCGCACGCACGCAGCATTAATTATTGATGTGTGTGTGTGTGTGTGTGTGTGTGTGCACCTGTGTTTTTGAAGTCCTGCATGGCGCTCTGCGTCCTCTTCTTGAACTCCTCTGCGGAGGAGAGCAATCGACCCCGGAAGTGCTCCTTGTGCTTCTTCAGGGCCACGCTGCATTCAGCCACCTCTCCCTGGAACCACAGCCACAGGCCGCTCAGGGAGTCCAGCATCTCCTGTGCCTGTGGGAGGAGAAGGGTTGGAGGGTGGGCACAGGTAAACACCTTCATTAGACCTAGTTCATTTTAACTGTCAGCGTCTGATGCGCGTCGACGCCAAGGCTTAGAACGCCGTTCTATTTCGTGGGCGTCAAAGCCATAAACGTGCATTGAATATCTGCAGATTGCCGCCAAAAAACAAAAACACCTTTCCCTTCAATGCCTGAGGAAGCGCTGCCCCACACATTGGGAACGCATTTGCGAAAGCTAGGATATTGTTGATGTGTGCACTGCAGTCCACACCTCTTTGTGTTCATGTTTACGAAACCAGGGCAGTGTAGAA
The DNA here is from genome assembly GCA_025399935.1 of Amblyopsis rosae. NCBI lineage: Eukaryota > Metazoa > Chordata > Actinopteri > Percopsiformes > Amblyopsidae > Amblyopsis > Amblyopsis rosae. The sequence goes on from JAODTR010026762.1 coordinate 2,846, forward strand.
ATTGCAATTATTTGTTCAGCACGCACAGAGAATGGTAAATTAGTGGACTGTGATGTGATATTTGGTGAATTTGATTAGCTTAGGATCGCTTACTATGCTCCTTATGCTATTTTAAACATTAAGACAACAGAAAACAATGTAACAAGAGCAGATAAAGACATGAGACTCCCTCTGGTCTTTGTTAACATAGCCGGGCAGCGGCATGTGTGTGTGTGTGGTCCACAGAGCATTTGATTTGGTCTGAGATGCTGGTGTGCTTCGTGTGCCATCTAGAGGCAGAAAGTCATAGGGACTCTTTAATAAGTTTGATTGTAAAAGTATCCCTCTTGTAATGTTATTTTTAAAACACTGTTCGTCATTGAGAAATATTCTGGTCAAGAATGACAGACAGGAAAGTCTAGACCTCAAATCAATGTCAAGTCCATCATTACCACACAGCAGGGTTCACAAATCACTTAACAAGTTTCATCTATCTTTGCCACTTTCCCTCCTTTCTGAGGCAAAGCTGTGTGTGTGCGCTGGTGTACACGCAGCCAATCGCGGGTGTCATGTACTGTAGACATGCAAATAAATATATCAAGGGAGAATCCACTCCTCTGTTCTGCTGTTACATCGGCTAGGCTTTAGATGTGTTCAATTATTGATAGATGCTGTCTGATACAACAAATAAATAAATAAATAAATACATACATACATACATCAACTGAATATTTCCCAAGTATATGCAAATTGAGACTGTTATGAAGAACAGAAAAGAAGTGCAGAAATGATAGATTCTTCAAAACTTTTCAAATATAATCAGTAAAAGTCATAGTAAAATACACACATATCTGCACTCATGATAAAGGACCTGTATTGTTTCAAGCGCGCACGCGCGTGTATGTGTGTGCGTGTCTTCGCGTGCAGCGTACATCCTGCTCCACGGCGACCTCGTATTTTTCCAGGATGGTGAATTGCTCCTGGAGGGGACGGATCAGAGCCTCCTTCTTGGCCAGGTCAGCCTGCACTGCCTCCAGTAGATTCAGGCTCTCCACTAACTCTGCCAGGGCTTGTGGAGTCTGTCTCAGCCTACACACACACACACACAGGCACAGTACCAGATGGAGACCCACACAGACATAATACTGTACTGATCAATAGAGCGGTAATCTGATCATCTGATAAATCCTTGGACTGGTGTTCCAAACAGGCTTACACTAACTGGAAGACAACGCTAGAATATTACAAGAGTATTTCTGTAATATTTTGGTATCAGCCAACAATTACAACAATGGAAATTCCACAATATAAAAAAAAAAAAAAAACACAATAAAAAAAAAACCAACAACATTTGGACAGATTTCCCACTAACAAAATGGCTAGCTATGAGGTTACCCTGAGGTGACTAAAATAGCATTGTGCTAGCATACCGTGTGCGTAACCAATCTGTTTTGAACCCATTCTCCCAGTCAAAATCTACGAGTAGTGTACCGTTAATAGATATGTTCAGCTTTCAAAGTGATTACAGCCCTGCTGGGTCACGTGGTCATGTGACTTCCCACATGACCACATAGGTAAAGGTGGGAGAGCCCTGCCCACCTCATGGCATTGTGGTGCAGGTAGGTGTGCAGGTCTCTGAGTCGTGTGGTGGCCACCCCGCTGAGCAGCTGGGTGTATTTGTCCTGCCACTCGCTGCAATGCTGCACCAGCGACGTCTTCAGAGGCACGCAGTCTAGCAGAAGGTACCGGATGGCTGTCTCCGTCTCCACCTTCTGGATGTCGCTGGCCTGCTCCATGTACCTGGAGCCAGAGCACACGCGAGGGGAAAAACAGTGCAGTGGTGTGGCTTTTATTCGGAGCTATTCTTAATCTAGCTTCATATCTTTAGCAATATGAGCAAATACTTGTAATAATGGCTGTTTATATATTTATATAATTTATGTTATGTGTGAAGGGGTTTCTCGTTAAGTGAAGCACTTCGTTTCGTGGGTCGTGGTTCATAAACTTTGAAAAGCACTCAAGAGCGCGTGTCGAAAAGGCAAAAATGCTTATTCACTTAATTTCCCTGACAAAGCACATTCACTTAGTGTGAGAAAGAGGGAGTTTGCAGATGGATAATGCAAGGAAACCTAATTTGGTGGGAGCCGAGCGGCAGCCGAGTATTCCGCGTCGCAATTATGTACAGTATAATCGCACTGATACAACCTGCAACCAGGAACGATACAATACAAACTTCATTTGTGCCCAGAAAGAAATACGATTTGCTTTATTGATAGGGGATTATTATTGACACGGGTGTGAATTCCAAAGTGCTGAGGCAGACTAGTGTGCGCATACACACACAGACACACACACACACACACAAAGAGCGTTCGCTCTACAATTTCCATATCAATGTCCCTGAGAAATCCATAAGGAAATAAGATGTACCTGCGTCCAATGGGCACAGCCCCCTAGGCTGGTGTTTGCTGAGGCTGTGTGACTGGGCCTGTGTGTATAGATTCAGCAGGGGTCGCGGGGACAATGTTCTTTACTTTAGACACCCGACGCCTCCTCATCGTCTCTCCTAGGCTGCTTTAAGGCCTCTTTGTGAAAGTTGAAAACCGCTGCGGCGTTATCCGCCAGCCCTGAATTCAATCCCATGTCCTCATCCCCACCCGTTCTCCATTGTCAATGTCAAGAGGTGCCGCGTTATGTGTGCTATCTCTCTTTCTCTTAGACCGTACATAGTGACGGGAGAACGAGACATCATACAAAATAGGAGGTAAATTATTTTTGGTATTTTTAAGGAATTTGCTAAACTTTAAAACCTATTTTAACTTCGACATTATGGGGTATTTTGTGTAGATCGACGAGGAATAAATATATAAACCTTTATAGAATAAGCCTGTAACATAATTAAATGTGCATCTCCACACCCACGCACGTGTTTTGACTTGCTTCTGAACCAATAGTAAACGGCGCTGGTAAAGACAAGCGGTCCTGCGCACACAGGTAATATAACTGACATTGGAAAGTAGGGGAGCCGTCAATCAAGCGAGGTGTGTGAACACCCACACAGCCTTGAGAGGAGCTCTAAACAGAGCTATATTAGCTCACTGCTCACTGTGTGGGTGGACGAGGCTTTGCATTCCCTCCTTGCATTGGCGCTGGGTTCCTTAACAAACCTGGCGATGTCTGCATCGAAGGAGGAGGCGGGCGGGTTGAGCCTCTGGTAGCGTCGTATGAAGGGCTCTTTGTGGATCTCCCAGATCTCCTTGTACTTGTCCCAGCTCCTCAGGTAGGCCTGCAGAGGCCCAGAGCTGGTGGTCAGCCCTGCTGCCACCCCTGTGGCCACCGCAGCCTGGATCTTCAATATCTCCTTGTCCTGCTCTAGGAGGGACCAGGACAGAGGTGGGACAGGCTGGGGCACAGACACCTGGCCTGACAAGCTGCTACCGTACCCATATCGGTATAGCCTAGTGATTAGCATGGCTGACTCATTCAGAATCTTTAGTTTGTCTATAATGTCTATAATTGTTTTACTAGCCACCCCACACACAACACTGCCATCCTAAATCTACAGTATCTATCTACAGTAACTAACATAGGCTTCCCACGGGTTAGCACATCCGCGCACTACAGTAATTAGCCAGGTGTCAATGATTAACCGGGTACTATGCTACACCGCATATAGGCACAGTGTGACGTTACCAGAGATGGTTTAAATAAATGGACAAAGTCTTTATGTCACCCATTGTTTTATTTTAGAGAACTGGTATGACGCTCAGGGCCCTATTTTAACAATCTAAGCACACATGGCGTAAGTGCATTTAGGGCGTGTCCAAATCAAATTTGTCCTGGTTAAATGGTGGAGTCATGGGTGTTTGGGCGTAACATATTATAAACTACCTCCCATTCCCTTAAAAAGTCAGGCAGGTTATTGCTCTGAGCTCAATTATTTTAGTGTGGAAACCCCGTTTGCATTAGTGTTTTCACAGCCACCCTGCCGGCTGACCAAAAGCTAAGTGTGATCGGTGATGCTCAAAGACAAGCATATTTTAAAATGGTGGTAGAGCTAGATTGAAACTAAACAAACAGCTGTAGCAATGCCGAATGATTAAAAGCTGTGCAGTGGTGTAGTTTAAAATGATCTAGAGAAGTCTACGCCCAGTAGGAGGCAACAACTGTTAACACTTCCAAATGAAGTATGTCCAGACCCTATTCACCAAGTGAATAGGGTCTGGTTACACCAGTCTAAGATATCTAGTAGGATTGCTATAACGGCACATTTGCCAAGTTATAACAAGAAACAGCGGATCTAATCTGCTGTTTCGCGAAGTGGAAGTGCATGAGCATAGAGCAGGAGTAAGATCATATATTTTTGAAGTAAAAACGTGGGTAAAAACACAATTAATATGCTTTTTTGTGGCTGTAGTAGCCGACGTTGCAGAAACATTGTGGTGAGCAGTGCCTAATACTCTAGGTCCACATAATGTTGAGTAAGACTAAATGCAAATAATGCTTTTCAAATTCAGTTAATATGGGTGTTAAGAGAGCTTGCAAGATTAAAACATCACAAAATTTCTTGTCAAGGTGAAAAACTGTCTCGCTATGTCAGAATGATTGTAAGAGTTAAAGTAGCATAGAATATGCTGCCGCCACTTTTAAATCAATAAATATTACTTTCAATAATTTCTAACTGAAATAAATTTTCTGCTGATACATAATTCTGCCCATTGTGCACCCGTTAAAACAACTAACTGCCATCGACTTCAGACCAGGTTTTTGTTGGTCATTTCCCAAATCACTTTCCAATGCCTCAAGACAGCAATGCACCAGCAATGCGCTAGACCACACCTCATGTTTAGACCAACACACCCACGGGCGCTCCAATAGGCACAAGTGCATTTACTATTTAAACAACGTTCTGGACGGGAATTTGACAAATGTGTGGGTCTGAAGCTAGCAAAGACACCCAGCCGCTTAGCGTTGAGCGGAAGATAGGGTCTCAAGTGTGCTGGCTCTGGCAATCACTATCTTGGCAGTGCCTTATACAGTACATCGTCAGGCAATTAGAACTAGGAATGCAAATACAGTCGAATCAAGCTAAAATATTTGAGTTCCTCATCCGACACCATAAGGCCACTGCAGAGAGGGGTATAATCGATTAAGACACAAAGAGAAAAGACTTTATGAAATATAGTCTTATAGTCTGTTCCATTGAGACGGTGTGGTGGGAACTGGGAAGGCTATCAGACCTGCTTCCCCACACACCACTGCTGTCATTCAAACTCTCCCTCACACACACACACACACACACACACACACAATGTAATACAAATGCAGCATGGCTATATCCACATGTGGCCTCTTTTCATTCACACGCACACACACAATATATAGTCCTCTGACACGCACAGGCATGCACATGCACATGTATATCCGTGGAAAGAGAGAGTGGTTCTATATGAGGGGATCAAAAGATGAAGAAGGAATAAAGAAGGAAAGAGAGGGAGTGGGGTCAAGAGAGGCCAGCCAGTGAATATGTGAATATGAAGCTATGGAGAGAGGGGAGGAGATCTCGCCTGTCTCTGTTATTAATATTTCTCTCACATCTCACAGTATGTACATATACTATTGGTCCAGTTTACCTGAGTTGTCTCGAGATGCCATTTGCCCATCTTTAGAATATATTGTTCTGTACATTTTATTAACTTCACATGACCCTATTCCTATATTTTGAATAATAAATGTATCTATTTATGTTGACAAAAGATACCCAGATGGTATCTATATACAGTAGATACCGACAGTAAAGGTGATATACAGTAATATATAATACCAAAATAATGCAGTATTTTTTAACCCACAACATACATATCCAATAAAAGTTGGAGATGTACATTTTCCCTTTTTTTCCACACTTCTGCTATTTTCATAATTTCAGCTAAAACCACTTGGCTGTGCACCCAGCTCATTTGTCTGGAACAGAAGTGGATCCATTGGAAAAGAAACAGATGAGAAAAAGCAAACAAAACCCCGAAACATATCTTAAATTAACTGTTCTAAGCTCTCATCCTTACCGAAGACGTTATATATGGGAGGACTCCGCGAATGTGTCTGAGTCAGGAGGTCAGGCAGCCTTTGGAAAACAGAGATTGTGCTGATGAGTTGAGGGTAGATGTTGGTCACTATCTGAGACAGCTTCTGGAGCTGTGGCGAGAAGTCCAGCTATGCCAAAGCACGCACACACACACACACACACACACACACACACACACAGAGGAATTCATTTCAATGACTTAATCACTTGACATACAAATCCTTTGGGCAGAACTAGTTGGACAAATTTCTACCAAAACTAATGTCTACAACATCAGCTATTGCTCGCATTAATGGGCATATTGGCATAAATATTGACGATAATGAATGTGATACTCTATATAAAGCCCTACTTTCTACGAGTTCACGGGAAAATACAGCGGTGACAGTGATTTGTAAAAGGGTTGGATATGAATGAATACATTATCAGTATGAGTGGTGGAGGCTGTCTTCAATTACAGCCAATCAAGTCAGCTCCAGCGTGACAGAAAAGCTTCACGCAAGAGAAAACTGATGTCCTTGTTTGGGAGTCGCCAAGTGTACATACTGTACTATTATGGCACCTCTAATAAACCGCCAGTAAAGGACAGTAGTCATTAGTTATGAAATTATTTACTATATACTGTAGGCCAGCATAACATACACAAATGTGTGTGATCTTGGATAGTCTATGCTTATTGTGCCTAAAGCTTGGATACTACCACACACAAAAACGCGTGGTCTGACCAGGCGAACACATTTAGAGATACATTGTTAAAAATAATATACTTGCTGTTTGAGGAAGAACAAAACAAGTCATACAAAAGCCACGTAATGATGCTGCTTGCCACTGGCCACGCAACATCCTCAATCACATTGAGAAATCTGAGGACATTCTGAGAAAATTACTCTACCGGGTGTCCTTCAATTCCTTTAAAAATCTAAACTCATGACTGACACTTTCATAATGTATAGTGTGGCCTGTAATGTAAACTATGCTTGACAGGCAGACAGTACTATACATTACAGTCTGAAAACACCTGCTGTGACGAATACCCGCACAAAGCCAATAAAAACAAAACTGCCAGCCAGGCACAGAAGGCAAAATGGAGGAAATGTTAATATTTTAAGTGTCAGAATTCCCTGAATTGTACATTGTAAAGATTATGCTTGGGAGGAAGGCCCATCATGGAAAAATACGTTTTCCAACCAAGTGGGAATGCCTGTTATGTTAAAATAACTGAAAATGTGTGATTTAACAACCTTTTTAAGTTGCTTTATTCAGCTGGCTGTTGAGTTCAAATCTAGATCTTTCATTAAAGGCAGGGTCAGTAATTCTTGCTAACTTTGAGCTCAAATCAAAACAGTATCGCTCCGCTGTAGTAGTGCAGTGTAGTGTGGCTTTGTTGATACGAGCGGTGTTCACCACTTTGTTTATGTTCCTATTTACGGAGCCAGGGCTGTGTAGAAGTATCAAATTTTTTTTTAACACACAGACAACGGTTAGATATCAAAATGTGAGGAGATATTAGGTAAATTTGACTAAATGTGTATTAGCTTACAAATAGCATGCAATAGCTGACTTTGAGCTAAATTGAGCGTACAGTAGTGCATACAGTGTCTTATCTAAAATGAAGACACATAAATGATCACTACTGATGTAAACATGGTCAATTATCATGTCTATCTACACTGTAAAACACTATATATTTTTATATTATCCTTACAGTATATCCTTATATTATCCTTACAGTATACTGTATTGCATGTTATAAGAACTAGTGGGCATGCCTGTGTGTGTGTGTGTGTTATGTTTAGTGCTTTGTGCAAGGACAAATGTGTGTTGGGACGTTGGCCTGTCCATGGGCTTGTCAATGTGACTCAGACCTTGGGACTGCAGCAAAGCCAGGCCATCTCACAGGGAAAATGGATGACTTTGTTCTGAACCAAAACAAGATTATTGTCTTTCTGTGTGCGCGCGTGCACGTGTGTGCGTGTGCGTGTTAAAGGGAATAATGCTTCTGTAGAATTCCCCAGTTTAAGGTAAATGTGTCTGTGGGAGAAATAATGATCTCTCCCTATCTGTCCATTGTGCACGAATATACTGCATTAACTCTGTGCTGTTCCCTTACGATAATAAACGACCACAGCATATCTAGCCTCAAGATGCAACACCTGCTGACTGTGCGTGTGTGCGCGTGCGCACGTGTGTGTGTGTGTGTGTGCCCTAGATGCCCTCCAGACAATAATGCTGTGTTTCTTTCCCGAGGGCAGAGCTTAACATACCAATCATATGTCTTCAAGGAGCTCTACGAGCTTGGACATCGCCTGAAGGAACAGCTATCCCTTTTATTCAATTGTCCCACCTCATGTGTGTACAGTGCGAGTGTGCATGTGCATGCATGAGTGTGCGTGTGTGTTTGACCGAGGTATATTGTGTGTGCGTGCGTGTGTGTTTGTCAGAGGACTGTATATTGTGTGTGTGCACAGAAAGAGGCCACATGTGGATATAGCCATGCTTCATGTGTATTACAGTGTGTGTGTGTGTGTGTGTGTGTGTGTGTGTGTGTGTGTGTGTGAAGAGGGGTCTACCTGTGCCTTGGTCCCAGGGAGACCCTGGTTCAGGACCACCTGCACGCGGAACAGGCAGTCGGGCGCGTTCTTCTTGTCCCCGTTGATGGCCTTGGACAGCGCCTGGAGGGACCGCTTGACGTTGAGTCCCAGAGCCTTCTCCACCATTAGGTCCACCTGCTCTGTGTAGGCCGCCCAATGCTGCTGCACCTACAGCACCCCACCGACACAGGAAGAGGGAGGGAGAGAGGGAGAGAGAGAGAGAGAGAGGGAGAGAGAGAGAGAGAGAGAGAGAGAGAGAGAGAGAGAGAAAGGGAGAAAGGGAGAGAGAGGAAAGCCAATTCATTAGATACAGCTACAGCCTTAGCTGGCTAATCCTCTTAGGTTTCTCTTGAAGTGGGTGGGGGAAAAAAAGGTCCACAATCCTCGATGGTCCTGGGGAGATTTATCGCTGCCGTTATCCCTCGTTTTTTGGATTGCGCTCGCAACATCTGGTGTAAACCCCGTGCGCATCTCGCTATCACCAGAGATGTGCCATATGTCGATTCTTTGAATTAAGCGTGATGGTTAAATGGACTGAGACGGAGGGTTTACAGTGACGATCTCTAACTCTTTCAAACAAATAAGCATTCTGCTGCCACTTCTGGTGTATTGAAGTACTGTAACACACATACAGCATGTGTCAATTGATGAAAGCCTTTGCCTTTGCAGTGCTGTGGTGTCTATGTGCACAGACACCGCATGGAAGCCTTTCGAACATCAAACAGTAGTTGGTCCACTAACGAGGATAGGCAGAACTATCGTGACAGTTGCCTCTTACTGGCAGAATGCTACAGTAGGCCGTTAAGCGCTCAAATGTCAGATTTGAACAACATTGAAGCGTCTGCTAGGGGCTAACCTCAGGACCAGCGGTGGAGAAGGTTTCATAGACGTGGGTCATGATGTCTACGATGGCTCGGTGGGCCAAGCACAGCGCCTGGAGCTGGCTCTGTTGGTGAGACTGCTGATCGTCCTCAAATGCCAGGTCCCTGTGAGCAGATACAACACACAAGACAATAAACAGCCAGCCCACGTGTTCACTATCTAGAGTAGGAGGATGTAGGTACGAACGAAGAACCAAAACCTCTTGTATTGTTGTCGTGTTCGTTTCTCGCTTGCTTGCTAAATGTGTACTCAAATCAATGCCATAGGATGCTCCTTCAGGAGCGCCGCCACACATAGCAGAGGCCAGGATGTTGTTGCGTGGGGTCTGCACCACTTTGCCTGTGTTCAAATTTAAGGAGCCAGGGCTGTGTAGATGTACCAGATGCTTTTTTTCAGCACGCACAGAGAACGGTAAGCTAGCAGACTGTGAATGTTATTGGCCTCCCTTATGTGATTGGACATAACTTTTTTCCACTGAATGTTTTTTTATTTAAAGGTAGAATACTGCAGCTGGTGAATAAAGGGAAAGCTGACAATTTTGAGGAAAAAGGTAAAAGTACTTTCTAAAAGAACAAATATTTCTGTGAGCCATCCAACCACATCAAAGACTTATTTCAACAACATGAATAATAGATTTGTAAAACATGTACAGCAGAAGTTGCCTTTTGCAGTAGTTTGACAGTAGACAGTCCAGTTAATTAAAGATACTCTCCTCTGTTTGGTGTTACACTTTAAGTGCATGTTGTTTCGGGCTGTGTACAGTATCAGTGTGTGTGCATGCATTAACGTTCCCTGCCCATTATTCTTCACATTAACATTAGAACGGCCCAAATTGCATTTTCATTAAGGCAAACGTAGCAAATGAACAATAAGTGCTACAGTATCTTTGCACCTTTGAAAGACCTCATCCTGTGTGCACACCGACAGTAGATCAGCTTATGTGTTATTTGCATGAGTGCTATCAAGTTTGCGCATGTTTCTACTCACGCAAACCTTTAGTAAATCTGGCCCTATAGTGATGACCTTAAAAAAGCTCAATCTAATTCGACTCATAACACTGAGTGAAGATAACATTATTAGTATTATTATTATTGAATTCAATGGTACAGTACCTGTATATGGTGCTGCCATCCAGTTTAACCAGCAGTGTTTCACTCATCTGATGACAGAGACTGGAGATGGCTGCCTTTGCCGCCTTGTATTCATCCACAATCAACTGGAGCTGCAGTGATGGAGGAGACAGAAACCACATGGGATATTACATATGCTATAATATATACTGTGTGTGTGTGTATTATAACGTGAGTAGAAACACAGGCCCACAGCCCTCTGCTCGCACACACGCACCCACCAAGCGCCCTTGTCTGGCTCTCCAGAGAGAAGTTCATCACTCAAGGGAGCGATTCCTCCGACATCACTCATGCAGCAACCCCCCGCCCCTCACCACACTCCTCTGGTTAGGATGGCTTACCCTGAACTCGCCCTGGGCCATGGGATGTCGTACATTCAAGGCTTGAAAAGGCCTTTTTGATGAGGAGAAGCCTTGAGTTAACGCTCCCTATCTCTCCATCTCTTTCTCTGTGTGGTAGGCAAGGCACTATATTGACTTTGGTCACGGTGGGTGTTGCCATTGGCTGGGTGCAGGCCTGCTCTTAAAGCCCTGGAGGGGAGCCCCCCCCCCCCCCAAGCCTCCCGGTGGCTAGGCCTGCCACACAGCGGCATTAGTGTCCGTTAGGCCCGCCCTCTGGAAGCCTGATTCGGAGACTTGTGTGGTTGTTTTTCAGCCTCAAAGAGCAACTTCATGTGGTGCAGAGACACAGCCTATTGGTGGATGGAGATGCTAATAAAGACATTCATGCACACACAGTCGTAGATTAGCTCTCTGTCTCACACGCACGCACGCACACGCACGCACGCGCATGCACACGCACGCACACGCACACACCTAGAGTGGTAAAAATGTGCACTATGCCTTCTTCCCATTATATGATCTGTGCTAGGGGGTGACACATAACAAATAAAGACACACACACACACAAACACACAGTATAAACTCCATATCAGAGCCTGGACCGATGCCAGGTGCTGCTTTGCTGCTCCTCGGCTCAATTTGCTGCCAACATCCACATGTTTATAAAGATGGATGAGAAAAACACTGATAGATACTGACTTTGTTCAAACAGATTGTAGAAGAATGTGAGAGCCAGTAGAGTGAAAACAGGACTGACTGACTGACTGACTGAGAGGTTTATTGTACTGTAATGTAATGGGGGGGAATGGGAGTTTAACTATCCACTACATTGAGTTATATGTAGCTCCAGCTCAGCTCAGCAACACACCATTGGCAAAGTCACAAAGGTCGTTACTGAACACCAAGCATCTTGGCCAAACCCTTGATGTGAGCTAAATTTAACATTGCTGTTGTGTCTGCTGTCTCACAACACGCTTGTAACTGTAGCTGTGTATGCTGGGTGTTCTTTAAAGGCTTTTTAATAGCGTTAAGTAACTTCTTTCTGGTTAAGGCTAAGGTTAACTAAGGCTCGTTGTTTGTGTCGAAGCTAAATGTATTATTCACAGTCTACAAATGAGTTTTCCTTGCATGTGGCGAACAACACAATTTATCCCGCCATTAACACATTAAAGCCAACACCCTTCAATAACCACGTTTGCACGGTAAACTAAACTTAATTGAGTTGTCCTGTTTGTTTAAGGCTTGTAGATGTGGAGGCACACACAAATAAACAACACACTCACACAGCCACTGACACAGAGATAAACACACAGAAGAGAAAAATAACTCCTTCGCACACACATGCAGTACATTGGCGCTGTAGTGTTAAAGAGGGCAGGGTGATTAAATTAAGGAAACTACTGATATGGTAAGTGATGACCTCTAGCCCTGGTACTCATTATTTTAATCTACACTAACTTAAAGGTCCTGTCCATCATAGCAGCCACAGCAAACTGCTCATGTTTTTCCAGGAGCATAAGGATGTGTTTGTACCTCACATACAGTACAGTATCCGTTTTTCCCAACAGAAACATTCATATGGAAGTCTATAGCCTAATCACTGAGTGAACCTAACCACATGTTCGCATCAAGTCTTTTACACTTCATCCGTTCATTAAATAATTATGCCATGTGATATATCGGCCTATTTCACAGCACTCAAGGATGCTGTGGTGTCCTAGAGAACTCCCAGGGTTTGGGGACACGCCCCCAGAGCAGCCGGCCATGGTCTCATTGACTGATCAATCCTCTCCAGGAACAGAGGATGGGGAGAGAGCAAGCGGGGGTGTAAAGACGGCTGCTCTTTCACACAACCGACCTCCTCTATGTAGGATGCAGTAAACCGTAGTGAGTAAAGGTCAAAAACATGAAGGGATCACTAGGCACTGGAACCAGGACCGGCTGTGTTTCCCCTTTCTGTATGTATCGCAGTGACCCCCGGACCGACAGCTACCCCTTGGAGAACGGATGGACCGTTTGACAGCACCCCACGGAGTCTAAAGCCTGCTAAGTATACCACCCTGCCTTGGCCTGTGTTCCCATGCCCTACGGGTGACACTACACATTACGAGAGCACAATACATACATGTGTACACTACAGTGCCATTGCTACAGCACACAGTCGCAAACAATCAACAATATAATACATATAAGTAATGGAGAAAACACGTATCAAATGCATTTAAAATGGGTTTGCGACAAGCAGAATCAGTAGCAAATAACATGTTCTGAGCGCAGCTGTAGACAGAAAAGGCACGTTTGAAAAGATGTGTTTTTAGTAGGGAGTCTGAAGCGTTCCGGGATAGCGGCAGCCCGCTGGGATATATAACGCAAAGTGGTACCGGTGTGTTCGGTGTGTAGACAGTGTGTAGAGGAGGATGTGTGGTGCTAGAGACCTTGCCGGCATGCGTGCGACAGTCACCGATGAAGGAGCTGGACATTCCTCTGGAGGACCACAGCAGCTTGGTGAGCCCAGGCTGAATGTTCTTATCCAACAAACGGATATTCTCCCGGAACAGGCCCAGCTCTTCTGGAGACAGAGCCCAGACGATCCTGAAACGAACACGCACACACACACACGTGTATCTAACAACTAAAGCTTATGTGTTCTAGTGTAGCGGACATGGCGTGTACTCATCGCGTATCAGCTCATACATATGTTTTCGTGTGCACGGGCCTTGTAAGGTTTGCGGAAGGAAGCAACAAAACAACAATGTTGTTTAACAAACCGGGCCTTTAAGGCAACGTATTACATAAACACACGACAGTGGCCTTTTCATCCCCTCTTTCCATATACAAACATATTGAGCAGATGTCTCCTAGGTAGCAAGTGATGCAAGGCAGATCCCACCCTTTGGCAAACTCTTTGTGGTGCACACACTTGACCTCAGACTGGGGCTTTTCCTGGCCTTTGAGCATTAACAGCATGCATGGATGGATGGCTACGCGCACGCCCTCACTCGTCGGTGCGTTCGCTGCGGCAGAGACGGCGTTCTCGTTTCCACAGGTGCGTGTGGTGAGATGAACAGGGTCCCTGGCTCTGTGTGCACACGGGCGTACAGTATCGTGTTGTCATTCGCACTGTACCATCTGTACAGGTGTGTGTGTGTGTATGCAGATATGTGCATGCATATATGCAGTACGTGGGGGTATGTGTTTGTGTGTGTGTGTATCTATTTATCCATCCCACACATTTTGCTGATGTATTGGCTGAAATTTGATGTTGATGATTATATTTGATAATGTAGACATTAAGGTGCCATTAATGATATTAATTCTACCAACACAAGCTGCTGCCCCTCTCATCACAGGGGTGTTATATAAGAGTGCCCTGACATGCCTCACATCTCTGATGTAAGCAAAGTCAGAGTGTTGTTAATATCAGCACGGCCCTGACCCTGTCGTAGGAACAAAGCCGCAGGCCAAGTGCCAAAGGTAATCACCCATTTTGTGGTCCTCGCTGGCAATGAGACGACGATTTGGGCCTTGACAGAGTGCGTTTAACTTGAACGATCGGCTGCCCTCAGTGGTCGTTGAAGGGTACTGTGTGTATAAGCCGTTGGTGTAGTCAAACCTGTTGTAGTCTCGGACCAGCAGGAGCACGCTCTCCCTGAGCACGCGGAGGTCCTCGCGCCGCTGGTACGGGTCAGAGATGTACTGCTGGGTCTCGAATCTCATCCGGTCCCAGTACGGGACCTCGCAGAACAACTTGAGAATAGTCCTGGAAGAGACACCGTTAAGCCTGTTTAGTCTCTGCACTACTTTGGAACGCGACCTCTGTAATGTTGCATCTTGCTCGCTTGCCTGCTTGTGCGTGTGCGTGTGCGTGTGCGTGTGCGTGTGTGTGTGTGCGTGCACAGTAAGATGGTATGTGTGGTTGAGAACTTGCATTACGAGTTTACTGTATGGCCTTACAACGCACTTCAATACTGTAAACAAAACAATGCCATCCGTAACAAAAAAAAAACAAGTTTCAGCATTTGTGTGTGTGTGTGTATGTCAAGATCTTTGCTTGCATTCCACCTACATGACCATAGAGCAATCTTATGTGTGTATGGATGTTGATACACTGCAACCACTTGTTTGCGTGCTGGAGTCAGTGCTCTCCTTTGAACAGTACAAGAAGGCGGCCGCGCTGCCACCCACCCGTCAAAGTTGACGTCCAGCATGGCGGGGTTGTCCCTGCGCCGCACCATCAGGGGCTGGTCCAGCCTCTTGAGGTAATCCCTGTCCAGGCCCTGGTTCCAGGTGTTGAACACCGTCCTGACCAGGCCGTCCAGGCTCTGAAGCAACTGGCTGTGGTCGCCGCACACCTCCGTGCCTCTCTCCGTCTGGGGGAAGATGTGGGCTCTTTGAACCACCTGGGTGGGAGACGGTTTGTTAGTGGCACGGCAGTTAGATGAGGGGTCTTCCACAGCACTAGCTCAAAACGTTGGCATAAAGTGACCTCTGACCTGTGTCACTGCCAATAACTATGATCATCGGCTGTTTGGTATACAGTAGCTCACACACAGTACTGCACAAGCCATGCCTTCATGCCACGTGTCTTTTCTAACTACAAAGTTACCTAGTAGGGATGCACCGATCGATCGGCAGGGGGTTGGAATCAGGCGATTTCGACTTCAAATACGAGATTGTTTTCAATTGTTGTCATTAAATGGCAGTCAATTCACAAATAGTTTTGCCTTTTCTTGATTTCATGCATTTACCTTGATTCAAAATCTATCTTAAATTCGTGAATACTATATATAAAAAGTACAAAATTGGTATCACCATTGCCAAGTTACATTTGCTAATTTTACTGTGTAACTTCAGTCCACAGTGTAGTGATTTTTTTCGCTAGGTAGCTCGCTCTTGAATGCCATCATTTATAAAAGTACACATTTATGAGAGCTATATACTGTATGTATATATAAATATAATTTTGTCCACCTGTGGTTGTACTGTAATTATATGAGGCTGAACTCTTAACTGCATGATGACAAACATCTACCATTTGTCCCTCACTGCCTAAAAGAATAGTTTTCGTTTTAAACAGCCCTGTGTACAAAGTAAACATTCTAGTCCAGTGTTTACAAAGACCACATTCACCAGAACTGGATAGTATTTATGTCTCATATTTCAAACTTAATAAAAGCATGCCTTATTCTAGTGGAGAATATGGCAGCGCAATCATATCTGTGTACAATTAGAGTGCCCCTGCTGTTTTTAATTTTGTTCTTTGTGCATCCGGATGCAGATAATAATGTTAGACAAAGTATGAGCCCGCTCATTCCTTGTGTGTGTTTATGTGTGTGTCGGGGCGCTAGCAGAACCGAGGTAGCAACAGCTGTGTTTAATAGTGACCTAGCTGCCAAGGCCATCACTGGACCACATCCACACACAGCACATAGGGTTTTGCTGGTTAGTGTGTGTGTGCGTGTGTGTGTGTGTGTGTGTGTGTGTGTGTGTATACATTGTGGGTGGTGCTTGGTCTGGCCTAGCAAGAGACACTTTGTTGACAACATTCCCATTAGTGTGCTGCGTTAGCTCTAGTTAGCCTGGCTGAGAACATGCTAGCATCACATAACAAGAAAGTGTACTCTTGAATGTGAGTGTATACAGTACACTTCCTCCCTTGCGATATGACTTTCCACATTCATCAGAAGTTCAAGGGCTTTCCTGTGTGTTTGTGTGCCTGGTAACTGGAGTAAATGATGGAATATCTTCTGGCCCAAACCAACTCACATGCTGACCCCCTATCTTTCACCATTTGAACTCTGTATCCTCAACGAAAACGTTATGTGTATGTGTGTTTTCACTGTGTGAGCAAGACGAATGTGCGGATGTGTCACTTTTCACTTTCTGCCTTTAATATTTTGCAGACAGAAATCTTTAGGATAAGGGGTTTGCTACTTCAACAATACACATATGAGTACATGCACGCAATGTAAATCGCTGCTACTGTAACAGCCTTAACAGTACATAGTCCATTCCCGAACCAAGGCCGTGTGTTGCATGCTCACCTCCATGGGTCTCTCCACGCGGCGGCGAAGGGCCTTGGCCCAGTGCACCAGGCCCGCGTTGCGGGGAATGTGCCGGTGGGCGTGGCCCGCGTTGCGGCTCAGCTCCAGGTTCACCAGGTTGTTGTCTCGGCTTAGCATGTCATACACCTCCACCGCCTTCCTCTCCAGGGCGTCCCGGATGGCCTGCGGCACGCACAACAATCAAAGGGACACTCCGTGACGCGCGTCTCCCATAACCTTGTGGTTGAGACCGGCATTACAACAAAAAGCACTGTTATCATTTAGTTTATTGCTGAGCTGCATTTTGTGCCTCTAGTTCTCCCCCTAGAAACGGTCTACGACCACAGCAACAGTGAGCTGGGTTTCCCATTCGGAACTCTGCGGCTGGAAAGAAGAGCGCACCTTTAGAGTGAGAAGGAAAGAATAAATGCTAAGAAAGAAGGGAAGGGTTTGTTTTATTTCTCCGGAGCATATTGTTTATATCCGCCGGCGGATGCATAAAGTTGTTTGAGCGTGAGAAAGAGCGAGGCGCACAGTGCGAGGTCGAGACACACCTCTGGGGGAGGAGGGCTCAGAAATCACCAGAGGATGGATAATCTGCACGCCAAGCCTATTGTGGTAAAGTGCCTATCGTTCTCCGATGGGCACTTCTCTATGGTCCATTTAGAGGAGGAGAACGGCCTTTATTGGATGCCTGCTATCAAAATACAAAGACACCGGGCTTTACTGCTATACGAGCTGGCAAGCAGTTCTACAATGGTGAGAGAGGGTGTTTGGGTATGGATGGGGTGGGATTTGGAAAAAAGGAGTGTGTGTGTGTGTGTGTGTGTGGTGAGAAAGAGACCTCGCGGGCAGACAGATGCTGAAAGACGTCCAGCAGTTGAACGCCTTCCTCCGCTGTGGTGACAGTCTCGAACGCTAAGCCCATCAGGTTGTGCACCATCACTTCCAGGTTCTTTACCGCGGAGGAGAACCTGAGCGCACACGTGCACGGGCACACACACATGCACAGGCGCACATGAGCACACACACGCAAGCACACAAATTAATGCGAATACACGTAGGTGCGTACACATGGACGCCCAGGCAAACACGCGCACACACACACACACACACACACACACACACATTAATGCAAATACCCGTAGGCGTACACACACGCACACACGCACACACGCACTCACACATAATGATGATTAGCTGAATTGAGGAAGCGATTAAAAAGATCACAAGCAACCATTACACCCACTTGCACACACACACACACACACACACACACAGGCTGGGGAAGCAAAGAGGGTGTATCGATTTGACTAATTTCAATGTGCTGACTCGCGATGAAACACCTGCCCCTGACACAAGCACAGCTGCTTGTCTTGGCAGCGACATCACAACCCCTAGACCCGCCGCGAACCCAATCCATCACACCACCCGACGGCGAAAAGTGCGTTCTATTACGGAGCGATGTTCAGCTAAACACTTTACGATACAGAAACATTATGGATCACACACACAGTCCTCCAGGCTGACCATGGCATGCAGATGAGTATAGCCAGCCAGCCTGCTGTCAGAGCAGATCATCTACATAACGATGAGACATCCTGATAACGGACACACACACACTCACATGCATGAATATACTGTATATAGCCTACACACAGAACCAAAATGTGCATTTATCTAGAAAACACATACAACATATGCAACATAAGTATGTGACAATGAACGAAATTATAATATCTATGAGAGAAAGAAAGAAAATTCCTATCCTCCTTGTGTAGCAACCTGTCACTTCTTGACAAAATGCCATTGTGCGGCTGTTGGGGAGATGACAGCAGTACTCAGTAGGGGTAGGGCTAGTTTATCTCGGTCTTAGGGCAAAGGCACTGACTCCATCTGAGGGTAGATGATAGATTCCTCACCGTGGCACATTTATCTTTGCTACTCCCTGCGAGGTCAGTCATCTAAATTCTACTGGTGACAGCGTGCTGACTTTATGCTAGCATTCAGCATGATCTACTCATGTCTTATTAGCCTTTTGCTCAAGTGTTGCTCTTGTTACAGACATTAATAGAATGAACTGGCATCTAAATGTTTAAGAAATGCATTGGAACCCTTTGCTCTTAAACTGTACCTGGCATAGTTTATTAATTTGCCACCTGAAGCCTTCACAAATCCACCATTTAAACTGATACAGAGTGAGTTCAGTCTCATTGAATCACGCCATATCTAATGCTACAGTATCTACTTGTTTGAGTTGTTTTAATTGAACTGTGTGCTCAGTGATAAATCTACAGTGTATTGGAGATTACGATATGGTACTGTACTTTGTGAGGCAGCTCTGTATCTATTTCCATTATGATGTTTCCATAACGGTTTTAATGTTATTTATCATTGTCATAGGGAGTTTCTCCTAGTAATCCTTTCAGCCCAATGGGAGGTACAGAAACCAACATAAATCAACATGGTCGAGAGATTGTGACGAAGTGCTGTAGCAGTATGCTGGCATATTTGTATTTGAGCATTCATTTCATTTATTGTATTTTTTAATCTTCAAAACTTAAAATTATTTATCAGTAAAGGGTTTATCTGTGGAATTTGTGGCAAGATTTATCACATATTCTACTGACAGCAATGCAGAATAGTTATTATGAGTTATGAAAAGATAGACATGCACAATTGCACATTAATTTTGAACCATCCATTTTTGAAACACTGAATTGAAAAAGAACACTGGAGAGGAATGGCGCTTTATTTTTGGAATATTATTCTCTTTTATACCTTCTGAATCAGCAAGTACTGTTTCATACAAAGATTTAAGTTATGAATTCGATGCAGATACATTTTTGTTGAATACTGGTGGAGATGTCTAAACAAACATTGTCTAGACATCCATCCATCCATCCATCCTCATCCGCTTATCCAGAGTCGGGTCGCGGGGGCAGCAGCTCCAGTAGGGGACCCCA